>PVLC010004601.1:45508-63705 GCA_004027655.1 Graphiurus murinus | reverse complement strand
GGGCACAGGTGTGCATCAGAATCACCTGGAGGCAGTGCACACTGCCTGCAAGAGACAAGTGTCTGTAGCCTTTTCTGACCCTCTGTGGGGATGTCTAGTGATGGCAGATTGGCAGCTTGAACTCTACCATGGTGGGATTCCTTACACCACTGGAATTGGCCGGCACTGCAAATCAGGACTCGCCCTCTCCCTGGAGAGGCCATCGTTGCTCATTGATCAAGACGTTGCTACCCCGAGGACTAGAGGGCTTATTAAAATCCAGATCTCGGGGCTCACTCAGAGATCCTGATTCAGCAGGGCCTGAGAATGTGCATTTCTGCATATTTCCCAATAGTGCCATTGATCTGGAGACCACAACACGAGAACCAGTGACCTGAAGGCACCTTGAGACCTGGCTCAAAATTAAAGCCATCATCCATCCTTCAAACCTACTCCCCTCTTGTGCTTGTGTTGCTGGCGATGGCAGCCCCATCCTCTCTGTTTCCTAAGGCAGAGGCCTGGGGAGCAGCTCGAAGCCTTGTCTCCCTCGGGCCTGTGGCTAAGAGACCACCAGGTTCTGGCAACTCTTCCTCACCAACTCTCCTCCCATCCTCCATCTTCCGCTGTCCCCTGTGCCTGAACCCTACTGGTATCAGTGCTCCGGGGTGTCAGCCCTCCCACACCTTGTCTGCTACTCATGGGGACTAACCCTCCAGCACCACCTGCCCATGCCAAGGCCAGAGGTGCACTAGCAGCCTGAGTCCCACCTATGCAGACAGCAGCCCTGGGCACGGATCGTTGGGGCCAGGGAGGCAGGCAAGCTCACTGGTTGATAAGCAGGCACTGAGGGAAGGGCGTTCTGGGCAGAGGTGACAGCACCTTCAAAGGCACTGAGGCCCCAGGGACGTTCCACTGGCCCGTCACAGCTCCAAGTGCTTCCCCAGCCCGTTCCATTTCCAACCACTTTTGTCAGAACCCTAATTCCCTCCAGCCTGGAGGAGCAACGGTTGCATCTCAAGAAGGAGCTGAGAAGAGGTCAGCCTCGAGGGACCGTGCCTGGGGCCTTCTGAGGGGCTGTCCTCTAGGGACAAGCTCCATTTCAGACTCTGGTGCATGGGTGGCGATACATTTGGGACTGGAGTTCAGTGTTAAGCCCGTGCTATCCCACAGGACTCTGTGATGATGGAAATCTGTCACACCGTACTGTCCCAGACACTGGCCATTCTGGCAGCTGAGCACTTGGAAAACGTGGCCAGGGCGACTGAGAACTGAATTGTAAGCTGTATTCCATTGTAGTGATTTTCATGCATGCATGTGTGGTATTGGGGATTAAACCCAGGGACATTCTACCTCTGAGCTATACCCCCAGCCCATTTTATTACTTATGTATGTATGTATATGTATGTATGTATGTATGTATTTTCAGTACCAGGGATTGAACCCAGGGGAATTCTACCTCTGAGCTACACCCCCAGTCCTATTTTTATTCTTTATTTTGAAAACATG
The DNA here is from genome assembly GCA_004027655.1 of Graphiurus murinus. NCBI lineage: Eukaryota > Metazoa > Chordata > Mammalia > Rodentia > Gliridae > Graphiurus > Graphiurus murinus. Next base: position 62,220 of record PVLC010004601.1, on the reverse strand, counting down.
GTCTCATCAAATTGCAGAGGGTCTCATTAAGTAGCTGAGGCTGGCCACAAACCTGTGATCCTCCTGTCTCAGCCTCCCAAGTACTGGGATTACAGCTGTGCACCACCACTCCTGGTTCATTGCTGTGAATTTAAGTGTAACTGCCACTAGGCAGATGCAGTTGGTGGCTGCTGCAGTGGACAGGCTGATCCAGGGGTTCTGGCCACCTCTCTTCACCTCTCCATCCTCTGCTGCCAGCAGCTGTGAGCCTCATGGTGCCTACCGACCCTTGGTTGCTGTTTGGAGCTCTAATCCTCAGTCTTGTGTCTTGCTGCCCCCTGCAGGTTCTGAAGAGCAATGGGCAGAAGCTGTAAGGATTCCCTGTGCTGAGCCAGACACAGCAACAGAGGCCCCTAGTCCCCATCCGCCCGGGTCAACCAAAGCCCCTCTCTGTGTCACCTGGCTGTAGAGAGAATGGCTAGTGAGGACCTCTCCAGACACTTTCTCACAACTCTTGGAGAGGGCTTAGTGGAGAAGTCCGGGTCCCCGCCAGCCATTGTATGATACCAGCCTGTGCTCAGGGTCCAGGGAGGCCGTGATTTCAAAGGCTTTGAGTCTGTGATGGACGCTGTATGCATCAGGTTGACTGGGACTTTGAGTGCCCAGATATTTGGATTCACATGATCTCTGAGTGTGTCTGTGAAGGTGCTTCTGAGGATTGGCCTTCGAATGGGTGATCTGAGTAAGCGGGGGCCCTCCCCCACGTGGTAGTCATCCTCCAACCTGTGGAGGGCCTGGACTCAACAGAAGCAGGGGGCAGGTGACTTCTCTCTGCCTGACTGCTTGAGCTGGACCATCACTCCTCGCCTGCTCTCAGAGCTCCTGATTCTCAGGACTCAGACTCAGACTTGAATCTTCCATCCATTCCCCGGAACTGAGGCTTTCGAGCTTGCCACCAGCTTCCTGGGTCCCTAACTTACAGCAGATATTGGGACTTCTAAATCACCATAGTCACACAAGCCAATTATTTGAAATAAATTTTATATACATATGTATATTTGCATATATATTTGGTACTGGGAATTGAACCCATGGACATTCTACTTCCAAGCTATGCCCCCAGCCTATTTTATTTTTTTATTTTGAAACAGAGTCTTACTAAATTGCTGAGGCTGACCTTGAAACTATGATTGATCCTCTTACCTCAGCCTCCCAAGTACTAGGATTATAGGCATGCGCCACCATGCCTGAGTATATGTGTGTGTATTTATATTGTATGTGTGTCCATCTTCCACTGGTTCTGTTTCTCTGGAGAACCCTAACTGATCCAGGACACTTTTTCAAGTGATAAGAGGTCCTTCTCCAAAGGAGCTAGACATTTTCAGAGAAGTTGGACTTTTTGTGCTAGGTGCCTGCAGAGATTTTGGGGTCGGAGGGCATATTCTAACTCTGGAAAAGGTGAACTTTAGACAAATCAGGAGTCTGCTCCTAAGCCGGTACGTCTGAACACCTGCTTCTATTTCGGTCCTTGTGATGAGTGTAATTCATATCTATCAGTAGCAATGCTTCCCACGTAAGAGTTCACACCTCCACAGGGGAAGATTTTAGACTTCAGGGGAGAGGTCATGTGTGGTGTAGATCTGGCCCCTATAAACTTCCAGTTGGTATAGCATATGGAACACATACAGGAATCCCCCACCTTCACCTCCAACCCTTCCAAAGGTAGGATAAACCAAAACAAAACAAACAGAGAACTAACTCAGAGTGAAGAAACATCTAGGTGCTAGCAATGGAGCAGGACTGTCACCTCATGGCCCCCAGGGCCTGAAGATTCCTACAGGCGTGAGGAGCTGTGGTCTTAGGCCCTGTGTAGGGATGGGAATTAAGCCTCGTGGACAGCTGAGAGATGGAACTGGGCTCCATGTGACACCAGGGATGGAGACAAACAAGACAAACCAGAAAGCCTCTGCACACCATGGAAAGAGCTGAGGGCACAGCGCCTCCTGCTGGTGGGAAGGTGGAGTTCTAATTCACACCCTCCATGGAGTGTGAAAACACAAAGCAGAGAATCTAACATAACATGTTTAGCCAGCCTTGCAGGCACATGCCTGTAATCCCAGTACTGAGAGGCTGAGACAGGAGGTTCACAGGTTCAAGACCAGACTCAGCAATTTAGCTGAGACTCTCAGCTACCTAGTGAGACAGTAAAATAAAAAGGGCTGGGGATATAGCTTAGAGGTAGAACACCCCTGGGTTCAATCCCCAGCACCACAATACAATAAAACAAAACAAACAAACAAACAAATAAAACATGTTTAGTGCCGGGCATGGTGGCGCATGCTTGTAATCCCAGCATTTGGGAGGCTGAGACTGGAGGATTCAGGTTCGAGGCCAGCCTCAGCTACCTAGTGAGGCACTCCTCAACTTAGTGAGACCCTGTTTCAAAATAAAGAATAAAAATAGGGCTGGGGGTATAGCTCAGAGGTAGAATGCTCCCGAGTTCAATCCCCAGTACCGAAACAAAACAAAACAAAAAAACAAACAAACAAAAAAAACATGTTTAGCAGGACACAGTGGTGCTGGAATCTGTAATTCCAGTACTTGGGAGGCTGAGATAGGAGGAGACAGGAAGATTGCAGGTTTGAGGACAGCCTTAGCAACTTAATGAGACTGTTTCAAAATAAAAAATAAGGCCAGGTATGATGGTGTACACTTGTAATCCCAGTACGTAGGAGGCTGATACTAGAGGATCACAGGTTCGAGGACAGCCTCAGCAAGTAGTGAAACTCCCATCAATATAGTGAGACCCTGTTTCAAAATTTAAAAAATTAAAATAAAATAGGGCTAGGGTTGTAGCTTGGAGGTAGAATGCTCCTAGGTGCAATCCCCAGTACCGCACACACAATAAATAAATAAATAAATACATAAATACATAAATAAATAAATAAACACATACATACATACGTAAATGCAAAAATAAATACATAAGTAAATAAATGGGTTGGGGGTGTAGCTCAGAGGTGGAATGCCCTTGGGTTCAATTCTCAGTACCCTCTCTCCAAAAATCCCTCAAACCCAAACACATTCCACCTTGTTGGGAATTTATCAGAGACAATCTCAAAAATTTCCTATGTCCTCAGTCTCATATAACTTGTGGAATTATCTTAGGCATTCACTCCTGCTGCATAAGGACAAAATATATAAAATATATGAGGAGGTCCAGCTTCCTCATTCACTCATCTGTTCAGTCCTTCAGTTCTGAACACCTACCATGCACCAGGGCCCCAGATACATCAGGGTACAAAATCGTCTTTGATCTTGGAGTGACAGACAATAAGTAACATACAGAGTAGACCCCTGATATCAGCTACAAAGAGAAGAAAAGCAGCAAAGGGGTTAGGAAATTGTGGAGGAGGATGTCACAAAAGTATCAAAATCCAAAACTGCACATCTGTAGTCCCAGCTGCTTGCGAGGATGAGGTGGGAGGATTGTTTGAGCCCATGAATTTGGGGCCAGCCTGGGCAATATAGTGAGACTTTATCTAAACAACAACAGCAGCAAAAAGATAAAATACTAAATGCTGGACATGGTGGCATATCCTGTAATCCCAGTACTTGGGAGGCTGAGACAGGAGGATCACAGCAACTTAATGAGGCCCTCCACAACTAGTGAGACCCTGTTTCAAATAAAATAGGGTTGGGGGTGTAGCTTAGAGGAAGCATGCCCCTGGGTTCAGTCCCCCCCCTGCCCCTCGATATAATGATAATAAAAAATAAAATATCATGATCCAGGAAGCCTTACAGAGGGAGACAGTGGTGAGAAGGTGAGCTACGGGGGTGTTCAAGGGAAGAGTATTTCAGGCAAAGGGACTGGAAAACGCAGATGGCCCAGGGCAGAGGTGTGATGGGACATTTAAGAACACTGCAAGGAGGTTGGTGTGGCTGAAGAGACACAAACAAGAGGGAGGGAGAGCAGTGGGAGGTGAAGCCAGAGCCAGACTAGATGCTTTTTTCTTTTTCTTTTATTTTTAGGGGTTAATACATCATTGCAAGTCACCAGTCTTAATAGAGGAAAGACATAATCTGACTTATGTTTTAACAGGAAATGAGGATTATGCCAGACTTTTTTGACCTGATAACTGGTGGGTGGGTGAGGGGGGACAGTTGCTATTAACTCAGATGGGAAGACTAAAGTTAGACAAGAATTTGGTGGTGGAAGATAAAAAATTCAGTTTTGTACAAACCACATGAAAAATTGAATATACAGTTGGATAAATGAGTTTAGAGATAATAGAGGACATTGATGCTGGACATATAAATTTGGAGGTCACACCCAAAGAGATAGTGTTTGAAATCTGGGGCTGGATGAGATCACTAGGGACAAGAGAGAATACAAAAAAACAAAAAACAAAAAAACCCAGCTGGGTGTGGTGGTACATGCCTGTAAGCCAAGAATTTGGGAGGCTGAGATAGGAGGATTTGCAGGTTCGAGGCCAACCTCAGCAATTTGGTGAGGCCCTCAGCAACTTGGTGAGACCATGTTTCAAAAATTAATAATAATAATAATAATAATAATAATAATAATAATAATAGGGCTGGGGGCATAGCTCGGAGGTAGAATGCCCCTGGGTTCAATCCCCAGTAATACACACACACACACACCCCAAACCAGAACAAAAACAACCAAAAGTAGATCAAGAACTGGGGGTAACATAATGTTATGAGACCAGTTTGCACATCCAAGAAACAGGTGAATTCATTTGTAATGAACAAGAAATCATAGACTAATTTTGAAAAGTAGTATGCGGAAATGTTCATGTGGTTAGAAGAAAGGTTAGGATAGATAAAACAAGGATAATCAGGTATAGGATACAAAAGAACCAGACAGAATTCCTCCTAGTGAGAATGTGACTATTGAAATAAAAATCTCAGTGGATGGGTTAGACCAGCAGACTAGACACAGCTGAAGAGAGTGAGTGAATTGGAAGACAGAATGGAAGAAATCCACCAAAGTGGGAAACATAGAGGAAAATTTCTCCAGGTATTTCTATTCAGTGCCCATTTGGAGAAGTTCCCAGCCAGCTTCCAGGCTGAGAATCACCACCTTAAGCAGTCAAGCTTTTGGGTCCAGAAGTGACAAAACTCTTTAACAGAAAGGAAAACACAATTGATTTCTAGAATTGGGGAACGTTTACTGGCAGGATGAAGGCTGGGGTAATCAGAAGAGCTAACATTTCTTGGTGGCTCAGCCCGTGCCTGCCCCTGTTCCAAGCACTTTCCATGGGCACAGGTGGTGGGACTGAAGGCCAGGTGGTACCTTTGCAGATTGAGAGCTGCACACATCTGCTGGCATTCTCTCTGATTTAGTCTTGCCTCACCTTTCTTTTTTCTTTTGGTTCCTCTTGTTTATTTCTTTGCAGGGCTGGGATGGAACCCAGGGCCTTGCACATGGAAGGCAAGTGCTCTAACACTGAGCTACATCCCCAGCCCTTTCTTCTCCTTCCACTTCCTAGTCCCACTGTCTTCTCTCCATTGTCACTCTACCTTCTCCAGGTTATTGTTGGGTCTGTTCACCATTAATTCCAAAGTTCAGTAACTTTTATTTTTAAAGCAAGCAACTGTTTTATGCCAGGCCCGTATGTTGTATGAGTAGGAGATATAGACGTTGATTAGCCATGGAGCTAAGCATCTGATTGGAGATCAGGATACATAACCAGCTCCTTTCAATACAGTGTGATAAGCGTCACCATCGGGGTTGTCACAGGTGCCATAGGAGCATGGCATCCTGTGAACAGTACCTCAGAACACAAGCAGAATTGAGTAGGTTAAAAAAAAAAAAGAGAGAGGGGAGATTGAGAGGAATTGGCCTTCCAGGCAGTGGGAATAGCATGTGCAGCTGCGTGGAAATGTGGAAGTTTGATGCACGTGTGAAACACTAAGTTGTAGCTGGAAGTGCAAGCTACAGAGTGGCTTTGCATTTCACTCAGGAAAGTCCAAGCTCCTTGGCTTTGCTTCTGAGGTCTTTCATGACCTGGCCCCAGTCTCATCTCACTCCCTCTCTCACCCGTCTTCTATTCTCCCACCGTGTGTGTGTGTGTGTGTGTGTATTTTTTGCGGTACTGGAGATTAAACCCAGAGGCATTCTACCTCCGAGCTATACCCCCAGCCCTGTTTTTATTCTTTATTTTGAAACAGGGTCTCACTAAGTTGGGAAGGACCTTGCTAAGTAGCTGAGATTGGCTGTGAACCTGTGATTCTCCTGTCTCAACCTCCCAAGTCCTGGGAGATATAGACATTGATTAGCCAAGTGTGCACCACCACACCTGGCTCTGCCACAATATTGAATCACCTCCACTGGCCATCACAGTGCCTGGCACTCTGTAGGCATTAAATGTTTTTTGAATTATTGAATAAATGAATTTCAAAAGAAAAACATGGAAAAGCTGGCGGGGCCTGAGCCATGGAAAACTGCTGGGGGTGTACCATCCAAGGTGTGTGTGCCTAGAAAAGGCTATGCCATCCTAGGATAGTTGATCTGTCAGAGAATTCAGTTTGTGGGGCTTACAAAATGCAGGCTTCTGCTGAGTGGTATGGAATTTGTGTCCTCCAATTCCTCTCAGTCTTGTTTCCAACTAGATCTTTGAAAGCAGAGCGATGTCTAATGTCCCAACCAGTGCTAAGCTAAATCTGTTTGTAGGAAGAGCTGAAATTACCTGTTTGCATCTCCATAGAAAGGGAAACATGGAATTTGATCTATGGATGCCTGTCTGGCCATGAGAATAACCACAGAAGCTGAATTTAGAGACCAGTGTCCTCTGCTGCTGCTTAGGAGGGGACAGCTGGCCTAAATGTCAGGGTAGAGTCGCTGGAGGCCCAGGATAGAGGCAGACCCCATAAAGCTGACCATGCCAAAGTGATTCCACCATCTCCTGATTCTGTGCAAGACCCTCAGGCAGAGAAGGGGAGAGGCCTGGGAGGTTCGTGGGCAGCTGGGCACTTTCCTCTGTTGCCAGATCGCGAGTAGGGAGCCTGAAGCAGAAGGCTGAGCCCACATTTTTTTTCAAGTTCTACTGCAAAGATACAAGATATTTTACTTTCTAGATTGGTGCCCTAAAAAAATTGCGAGATGTGGGTGGAAGGCCCTCAGAATGCCAACAGCAGGAAGCAGAGAACCATATCAACTGCATTGCTTGTCAAATGACTTAGTATTTAATGAGTACTTGGTATTTACTAGATCTGTGCTCAGTGCTGAGACACAGACATGTGACATATGAACACACACAGTATATACAAAACCAATACACCTGAAAGCAAACAGGAAACAGTGAAGAGTAAAGCACTAGCCAGGGGTAGTGGCACATGCCTGTGATCAGTACTTAAGAGGCTAAGGACAGGAGGATCACAGGTTCGAGATCGGTCTTAGCAACTTAGTGAGACCCTTAACAACCTAGTGAGATCCTGTTTTAAAATAAAAATAAAGCCAGTGGTGGTAGCATATGCTTGTAATCCCAGTGCTTGGGAGGCTGAGACAGGATTGCTGGTTTGAGGACAACCTCATCAAGTAGTGAGACTCTTATCAACTTAGAGACCTTATTTCAAAGTAAAAATAAAGTAGGGATGGAGGTGTAGCTCAGAGGTAAAATGCCACCTAGGTTCAATCCCCAGTACCAAAAAACGAAAACAAAACAAAACAAACAAAAAAAACCCCCACAGTAAAACAAAACAACAACAAAAACCAGTAAAGCACTAAGCTGGGTGGGGCAGTACAAGCCTGTAGTCCCAGCTACATAGGAGGCTGAGGCAGGAGGATTCCTTGAGCTCATTAATTCAAGGCCCGCCTGGAAAACTGACAAGTTCCCCTCTGAAGAAGAGGGAGGAAGAGGGAACTGAAGAGGAACAAGGAGGAGAAAGCTGTACTTATCCACTGCATATTAATCATGTGATGACTGACCTCTGAGCCTTGATTTTCTCTTGTGTAAAACAGTATCACCTCCCTCCTTTGTAGTTATGGAGATTAAATGAGGTGATGGATGAGAATGGTGGTGGAGTGCTGGCTGTCTGTAGTCTGGGCTCATACCCGGATTCCATCACTCCTGTGGTCTTGGGCAAGTCAAGATCAGGATAACCACAGGACCTACACTTTTGGTTGACATGAGACTTGGATGAGTTTTCTGTCCCACAGAAAGCTCTTAGGATAATCCTGGAACATAGATAGAACTCAATACATCTTTGATGTTTAAGACTGCACATAGTCTCCTCCTTGGCTCAATAAACAGAAGCTGTTAAAATGATCAGAAATGCAGATCAGTGTTTTCGGGAGTTATCAGGAACAGCTTGGGGGCAGGGGGGGAGGCCCAGTAGGGTGCTGAAATCATAGAGGATGGAAGGAGGAAGATGGGGACTGGACTAAGCACAAGTTTTGGAAATCAGGAGTGAGTCTGGCTTGACCAGAGGGAGTTGGATGGCTGGGTCTTGTTTAAAATCAACTCTACAGAATTCTTTAAATACCCAGTTTCCACCAACATGGTGTCAACAACAATAGTCCTACTGGGACTTACACTGTGCTGCTTTTTTTTCTTCCCCAGTACTGGGGATTGAACCCAAGTGCATTCTACCTCCGGGCTACACCCCAGTCCTTTAAAAAAATTTTTTTATTTTTAAACAGGGTCTAAGTTGCGGAGAGCCTCACTAAGTAGCAAAGGCTGGCTGTGAACCCGGATCCTCTGGTCTCAGCCTCCCAAGTACTTGGGATTACAAGCGTGCACCACCATGCCCAGTTGCTTTGTATTTTTTATTTCCTTCAATTCTCATAGCAACTTCCTGTGAAGAGTAGTAGTTCTCAGGTACAGTGGCGCACATCTCAGGTACAGTGGCACACATCTTGTTGCTACTGTTGATAGTATAAGGCAGGATCAAGCTGGGTGTTGTGGTGTATGCCTGTAATCCCAGTATTTAGGAGGCTGAGACTAGATGATCACAGGTTCGAGGTCAGCAACCTAGAGAAATTCACAGCAACCTAGAGAGATACTGTTTCAAAATAAAAAAGTACAATAGGGCTGGAGGTAGCTCAGAGGTAAAAAGCTCTGGGTTCAATCCCCACTACATAAATAAATAAATAAATAAATAAATAAATAAATAAATAAATAAATAAATAAAGGCAGGATCAAGATTTGAACACATTAAAGTATCCTCTGAAGCAGGAACAGCCATATCACAAGTAGTTGCTAATGGCCTCCATTAAGTGCCCAAAGTTCTGGGGAGTCTGAGAGCTTCCTTTCCTGGGAAGGTCCATTCTACATCAAACTCAGATCATCTGCTGACTGCGTGTCTTTGCTAGCCCAGTGTATTGTGCTGATAAGTTCACCCACCACTGAACCTCACCTTGCTGCTGTGGAAAGGAAGGGTAAGACTTGGGAAGTCCGGAGGCAGAGTTACACGTAGACTCTCAAAGGCTCAAACTGGCTTGGTTTAAAGAAAAAACACACTGCAGACCTATTTTGCTCAGACAATTTTTATTTTTGTTCTCAGTATGTGCCCTTGAAGATTCTGCAATGTTGTTTTGAATTTTCCTGGGTGGAGACGTTGGCCTGGGCTCCTGCTCTCCCCAGAGCTCGGTGTGCAGCCTCGGAGAGAGGGCGCTGCCAGGCACGCCTTCTCCCAAGATGGGTGACACAGTGAACAAAGGATTAGTAAAACACAGACTCAGTCTGCAGAGGGCTTCAAATATACATATTCTCTACATATAAACCTGTTACATAGGATTTCGACGTATTGGTTTCCTTGTGATTTGTAATTAAAGTACAAATGATAAAGATGTTGCACTGCCGATTCCCCTCCTCAGCCCCCCTCCCGCCCCAACATAAATAACATCACGAAGGTCAGATGATCCTAAGAGTTTTTGTTGTTGTAAATATTTGTTTTTAAAATCGTTTTCCCCTTCCTCCCCTGCAAACTACCTCTGAGAGTCTGTAACCTAGCAGCATGGAATGGATGAGCCGGGGGACTGCGTGGGAGCCAGTGGAGGGAGCGCAGGCATCGTTTCTCTCTGGCTGGCACCAGCCAGGCCTGCGTCTCCACCGACGACAGAGGCTACAACGGAAGCAGAGAATGTGCAGTGCAGTGTCGGCCTCCTCCAGAGGAGAGGCCAGCTGGACCCTGAAGGCCTCGAGGTTTCCGAGACAGAGCACGGCTCCAGAAGTGTCTTGGCTCAGTATTTACACAGTATGTTTAAGCTGCATTTTCCTCTTAAGAAATCTGTATTGCTGAAGATGCCTCTTCTGAGGTTGGCTGGGGGAAAGAACTTAAAACCAAAACCAAACCAATTCCCAAATATGTAAAAGTCCTGTTATAAGTCTTACTCAGTTATTTTCACACACTTCATTAAAAGTAGATACCGACCATGATTGGACTCTTTTCTGATTCTTTAAGAGCATGAGTAAAGGGAAAGAGAAGGCGTGACTAAGGGGAGCGCCGTCCCTTCTTCAGCATTAAGTGACACTGGATGGTCTGGATCCGGTTCTTGGCGGGGACAAACTCGGGCTGCAGCTTCAGTGTTGACTCATACCACACCAGTGCTTTTTCAAACTCCTCCTGTGAGGGGCAAAGGGACAAACATGAGATGGCTGGCACCACCCGACTCGGTGATCATAAAGTGCCGTGGTGCTAGTGACAGTCCTGCACTACTTCTCTGTGCAGCCATGTCTCTGCAGAGAGCACTGAGGTTGGGGAGGAAATGGCTGCCCTGTCCCCAGTGTGCGGCTTCACAGAGCCGCGCCCAAGAAGCACAGGGGAAGGGTGCTATAGCCAACTACGGGAAAAGTCATGGGAGTGATGATAACTAATGTTACTGAGTACCTCAACAGTGTTGGACACTGTGCCTGGAGCTTATAAAATCCTCACCGAAAACTCATGTCTGGAGAATGTTCCTGTGCATGAGTCTAAATTTTCTACTGTAGCAAGAAAGATGGAAATAAAGACCGCTATCCCAATTAGACTTGTAGATCTGGAAGACTTTTTATTTTTCCCAATGCTTAAAAATATGAACAGGGTTTGGAAATGATGACTGCCACACTGAAGGTGTGAGTCTTCTACTGAGACTAATACTCTCAAGAAGAGTCCAAACCAACTGGTACAGTGATTCCTCATGGCCCAATGAGAGACAGAATTCTTCATTCATAGTAGCAAATTCCACATTTCCTGGGGACGAAAATAGATCCTTCACTTTTAAGAGGCAGAGAGAGCATTCTGCATGCTCAGCAGTGCTAACCTAGCCAAATGCTACTTCCTGCCTCTGAAGTCAAGGATGAGACACACGGCTCAGAGCCGGGGGCTGCTCACTCTGTGGTCTGGTGAGGAGACTGCCTTGGGTCTAGTGCTGTGTGTGATGCCATGTTTAGATTAAAGTGGATGGCACGATTCTCATGATAAATCTGGTTATGACAGCTTTTGGGGGACCCTGGGGATTTTAAGTTCCAAAACTGGTCACTGTTTCTGACCAGAATGAAGGCTCTGGATGGTGGCTTTGCCATTTTCTCTGTAAATGGCACCTGTGAAACTAGTGGGCTTTCATAATTGATTAAATATTTGATGAGCACCTACTATGTGACAAACACTGTGAGTGCTAGGATCAGGGAAATGGAGAGAAGCCCTGTTTCTAAGAACTCAGTCTAGAAGGACAGGCAGACTCTTCAACAAAAAAATTATAAACTAAGGTGAGAATACAGTAAGAGAAGTATGCACAGGTGCCATGAGGGCGGTGGCAGGGACCTGGCCCAACCCGGAAGCAAGAGGACATGTAAGCAGGTGTCTACAGTGTTAGATGAAGTTTTCTAGAACAAGAGGTGTCTCCAGAAAACTGTAGGTATATCTGCCTCTACTACTGTTAGATTCGTGGTGAAGAATTTTAGATTTGTAAATACTTAGATGAATTTCATTACTAAAAACTTATAGGACGGTAGAGGACAATGATACTGTCAAAGTAATTCTGAAATCAAAGCTGCGCCACTGTGCCCCAGCGGAGCTGGTAAGTGCAGTCCACACCCCATCTCACCATCGCCACATAGACGTTGCCCAGTGTGAAGTGGTTCACAGCGAAGTGTGGCGCGATCTCCACTGCCATGGTGGCCACTATGACGGCATCATTCCAGAGCTTGGCATTGTGCAGGATGTTGGCTAGGCTGATCAGGGGCACATCCTGAGAGAAAGAGGGAGAATGGACAGAGAGAACGTTAAGATTTCATCCCTTTTTTTTTTAATCATAAAGAATGCAATTAGTGTTTCCTAGTAAGTGGTAGAATAGCACAATTTACTATTATCTACTAGTGGTCTGAGACAGGAGACCAAAATAGGAGCTTGCACCAAAACATAAATCTGTTATGTCTTTTATTGACAAAGTCTTGCCTGAAAAAAACAAAACAAAACAAACATGTCACTTGAAGAAAACAACCTGCTGAGGGATGAGGCTGATTTATTCTGGTACAAACTCTTATCTCACTGTAATGGTCATAAAAAGTCCACAGACCATACTTTGAGTTGAGCTATATTAGAGACAGAGTATTCTGTGCAAGGACCACTGGATCACCTAGAGCAGGGCTGGCACACTTCAGTCCCCAGTCCAAACCTGCTCTGCTGCCTGTTTCTGTAAAGTTTTACTGGAACACAACCATTCCCATTTCTTTACGTATTTCTGTGACTGTCTTCACACTGCCTTGGCAGAATCAACTAGCTGCAATAGAGGCTCCCCAGCCTGTAGAGCCTAAATGTTTCTATCTGGCTCTTTACAGACGCTTGCTGACCCCCAATGCAGTCTTCGTCCTTCCCTGCCTGACAGTAAAGGCACAGAATGCCAGACTGAACAAGAAGCCATGTTATTATCACCAGTTTTCCCACCTTTAAACATGTTACCTGAGTTGTTGGCTATATTGCACTGTGCTGGGTTCTACAGGAGACACAAAGGAAACAAAGGAGCCCTTCTCCATCCTCACTGGACACCCCTAGAGTGCATGTCCTTGGAAGAGGTCAGAGAAGTTCAATAACCTGCCTAAAGTCACAGGTCAGCACCAAGCAGAGCTATGTTTAGGACTTGGCAGTGCCCAAGAGTAGAGCCCCAGCTTCTTCCAGCATTCTACACACCGCCTGCACGAAGAAGACACGAGCTGTGTCTTTAGCAAGCATGAAATCTGGAGTAATGTGGAACTTGGCACCCATGGATCCAAATGTGCTACAAGAAAACTGCACATTCTCAGCTACCACAACAATAACATCTTTTGGAAAAGACCGATGTTACACAGGGTTGGCTGGGGGGGGTGGGGTGTGTGTGTGTGTGTATGGAGCAAATGTTAAGGGCTGGCGTGTAGCTCAGTGGTAGAGCACTTGCCTAGTATGTGTTAGACCCTGGGTTTGATCCCCAGCACAGCAAAAACCAACCAACCAACCAACCAACCAACCAACCAACCAACCAACCAACCAACCTGGGTGGATGGTGGTGGGGAGTTAGACAAGGGACAGGATCTGGCCAGTGTATATAAAGGAATAAGTTCTGCTTCTGTCGCTGTGCCCAGAAGTGAGTGCGAGTGAAGAGGCTAAGAGGCCTCCAGGCCCCTGGGGAGAAGCTGAGCCCAAAGAGACTTCTAGGGTGGCGGCCACTTAGGTTAGCGTATTTGCTGTGCAGTGGGCAGAAGAGGTACTAAGTGCCATAGCGTCTCAGTGGCCCTGCAGACCCTCCCTCATGTTCCACCTTGCCAAGGCAGGGGTGCACCAGTGGGGACAGCTCTCAGGCTTGCTGCACCATAAGCCAGGCCATGGGCTCTCTCACCCCATCCTATCCAGGCACATCCTTAGTGGCTGAGCATGAGAAAGGCTAGCTGAAACCTCAGAATAAACAACAGGACAGTGGACAGGACCAGAGTGGACATTCGCACCTCTGACTCCCACTCACCTTCATCTGGTGTGGTGCGTAGTGGAGGGCCTGGCGTAGGCAGTCTATTGCTTTCTTTCCTTGGCCTTTCACTCTCCAGTAGAGGGCTGCCATGCTGGAAAGGACCCAGGACGTCTGGTTCTGCAAAGGAATAGCCAGCTGAGACTGGTGCCTCTTCCATAACATGCTAATTTATTTCTAGGATTGGGAACAGCAACACGAGTTGTCGCCCTTTACCTGAGTATTGACTAGGGGCCCACACTCCGCCGAGCACTGTTTGCCCTCTTAATCCTTAAAACAGTCCTAGGAGCACCATGCTGCTGTTAGTTACACGGCCTTTTCATAAATGAGAAAACTATGATGCAGAGAGGTGAAGCATCTTGCTCAAGGCCACTCACCTAATAATTAGCAGAACCATATTTCATGTCCTGTTCTGTTTTATTTAAATTGATTTAACTTTCTGAACTGACAACTCACATGTTTCAAAAACCAGGAAGTGAGGAGGGAAAAGGCAGGTTTGGGGAAGGAAACAGAGAAAATAATGTTATGTGCCTATATGAATGCATCTCTATGTATCTCACTATCATGTACAATTATAATGCATGAGTAAAAAACTTAAAAAACCCAAAATTGTACAGAGAAAAGCCCCATCCCATCCTTGTCTCTACTGCATATAAATAAATACTATTTCTAGTTCCAATGTATCCTTCTAGGATTTATGAGCAAATATATTAGCAAAGAATTACCTCTGACACTTTCTTAATATGAGGTGATCTATTTAGATAAGACATGACTCTTCTGCACTTTGCTTTATTCAGTAAACAATATACCTTGGAGATCTTTTATCGGTGTATGGAAAGTTTCCTCATTCTTTGTTAACAGCGGCACAGTGTTTCCTGTATAGATGTACCATTATTTATTTAACTGTATCCTTATTAATGAGTCTTCTCCTTTTCCTTAATTTTTCACTATTAAAAATGTTGCAAATACAGCTGTGTACAGGTGTATTCTTACACCTGTGCATTTGTAGGGTACATTTCCAGATGTGGGCAAGCTACTTCATGGGGATATGCTTTTCATTTTAATAGCTGCTGCCACATTGCCTTCCATAGGACTAACAATTTAATCTCCTAGCAGGCACATGAGTGTTCCCATTTTTTATAGCCTGATTACAGAGTCTGTTATTAAAACCTTGGACCTCTGTCACTATGATGGGTGAAAAATGTGGTTTAAATCTGTATTTTTTTACTTATTAGTGGAGCTGACCATCCTTCCATATTGGACAGCCTTTTGCATTTCTCTATGAACTATCTGCCCTTATATTTTGTTAATCTTTCTGCAGGCTTCATCATGTCTCTGTATGTTAGGGAGATCACTCCCTTGCCTAGGACAGGATTTACAATTTGAAGTCTGCCTTTGGTTTGTGTGATGTAGGTTCTGATTTCTAGAGAGTTTACTTTATTAATTTATCTCTGGTGACTTCTGGATTTTCAGCTTTAGTTAGTAAGGGCTTCCCAACTCCAAGGTTATCAAGAAATTTTACCATGTTCTTTCCTCAGAACTTTTATAACTTCATTTTTTACATTTAAATCTTTGATCCATTTGATCCTCCCCTACCTTTGGTATGAGGGATTGAACCCAGGGGCATTCTACCTCCAGGCTATTCCCCAGACCCTTTTGTGTGTGTGGTACTGGGGATGGAACCCAGGGGCATTCTATCCCTGAGCTACACCCCAGCCCTATTTTTTATTCTTTATTTTGAAACAGGGTCTCACTAAGTTGTGGAAGGTCTCATGAAGTAGCTGAGGCTGGCCACGAACCTGTGATCCTCCTGTCTCAGCCTCCCAAGTACTGGGATTACAAGTGTGCACCACCACCATGCACGGCTTTCTTTTTTTTAAAATAGGGTCTTGCTAAATTGCTGAGTTTGGCCTCTAACTTGCAATCCTCCTGTCTCTCATACACTGGGATTACAGATGTGCACCACATCTGGTGATCCATTTGAAATAAATGGATAATAAATTTGCAAAGTAAAAAATATGGCTCCAACTAAATATTTTTCTAAATGGCTACTAAGTTGTTCTAATATTTTTTAAAAATTCATTTCTTCCTCCAGTGAGATGCCACTTTTTATCATATATAAAATTTCACCACTTGAGTCTAACTTTGAATTGAGGTCTAAATTTGGGTTATTTTATCTATTTCATCTGCTGCTTCTGACTGATGGTCTCTGACTCCTGGCCATTACAGAAGGGGCAGGTAGAGCATACCCTCCTTCCTGGGTTTCCTTTCTCAAGTCTAATTTTTGGTAATTTTATAATTGCACATTGTCAAGGCATACAGTATTCATACATTCTGATCTGTCACCGTATGTCCTACCTGTGCTTTAGTAGTGGTTCTACAGTTAAATGTGTTCAATTGATCACTGACATTACTTTTGTGCAGTTTCCCTAATCATCTCATGGTGGGCTAAAGTCTGTTTTCTAGTAGTTCCCTCAAGAAGGGTTCATGGAAACAACTCTTTTTTTTTTTTTTTTTTTTGGAAATATTCTTTGAGAACCTTATTGTGGACTGAATTGTGTTCTGTCAAGCTTTACATTTTATTTTTATTTTATTTTATTTTTTTTTTGCGGTACTGGAGATGGAACCCAGGGGCATTTTACCTCCGAGCTACACCCCCAGCCCTATTTTTTATTCTTTATTTTGAAACAGAGTCTCACTAAGTTGCGGAGGGCCTCACTAGGTAGCTGAGGCTGGCCGCGAACCCGGATCCTCCAGTCTCAGCCTCCCAAATGCTGGGATTACAAGCGTGCGCCAC
>PVLC010004601.1:0-45408 GCA_004027655.1 Graphiurus murinus | reverse complement strand
CTGAGAGATCTCAGAGAAAACCAGCCCTGCAGGTACCTTGACCTTGCACTTCCAGCTCATGAGACATGAGAGAACAGAAATTTCTGTTGTTTACGCTGCCCAGTTTATGGTATCATGTTATGATTGCCCTAGTGAATTATTATACACTTATATGTTCAAAACTTTGTCTACAGACTTCATGACTGAGAATATGGTTAGATATAAAATACAGTGCATTCTTTCCTCAAATAATTTGTTGGCTTCTTCCTACTGCCTCATGGCTGCTACAGAGAAATGTGAAGCTAGCTTGATTTGTTCCTCGTTCTTGGTGACCTGATCCTTTCGACTGGCTTCCTAAAAGGATTTTAAATTTTTCAATATAATTATCATTCTTTAATGTCAGTATCTGGCACACAAAGAATATATTTATGATTACAAGTATATAGAATAAATGTATAATTGTATAACATGTATAATTATATAGTGAGTATATAATTATGTGAACTTACATAATTACATAAGCATGTAATATATAATTATATAAAACATTTCTTTATGCTGTAAAGCATAAAATAATGAGTATCCCAGAAATCACCACCTTACCAAAGAATGAAGGGCATCTATGTGTGTGCTCTTACACTATTACATCTCTTCTTTTTCTAGAGGCACACACTATCCTAAATGCTGTCTTTATTATTCCACTGCCCCTTTTAAAACATGGTTCTATCACTCACACACATATATTTGCTCCAATAACATAATTTAGCTTACCTCGTCCTGAGCTTTACAAAAATGGTATGCTGCATGCAGTCTTCTAAGACCTGGGCTTTTGACTCATCACTCTAAGACTCATCCTTGCTCTTCTGTGTAGTTTTGGTTCATTCAAGTTTCTTCACTACACAATTAAAAATGTCCACTATGTGAATTTACTACAACGCATTTCTCTATTTTCTGTAGGTGGGGATTTGAATTGTTACTTGTTTCTAATGTTTCCTGTTGAAAATAAATATGCAAAGTTTCTCTAGTCTACAGTAGATACCTAAGAGAATCAATAGGTGACAGGATATGCAAATATTAAAAAAACCCCACAAAACCCAAGAGGATGCCAAATTGTTTTGCAAAAGCAGTGTGCCAATTTAGATTTACAAGTGCCTCTTGATCCACATCTCCTTTCTAACCCTTGGTATTTTAGTGGGGGTGAAATGGCATCCAATTGTGGTCTTAGTGTGCATTTCCTGATTACTAGTGAGATTGAGAATTGTTTCTTATATTTATTCATTACACATATCTTTTCTGTGAAATGTATTAATATTCGTTATGCATTTTCTTTTCTTTTTTACTGGAAGTGCTGGAGATCAAACCCAAGCACTCTACCACTGAGCTACATTCCTGATTCAAATGAAGTGTGTGTGTGTGTGTCTGTGTGTGTTTAGGGGATTGAAACCAGAGGCATTCTACTTCTGAGCTATTTTACTGCAATGAATTAAGCTCTATTTTACTTTTTATTTTGAAACAGGATGCTGAGGTCCTTACTAAGTTGCTGAGGCTGGCTTCAAACCTGTGATCCTCCTTTCCCAGCCTCCCAAGTAGTGGGATTACAGGCATGCACCACCAGCTTAAGATGAGTCTTTTTTTAAAGAAATATATTGCTGGATTCAGTCCTTTAATATTTTGCTTATGATTTCGATCTGTTCTCAAGATTAACTCTTTAAAAAATTACATATATATATATATAATATACAAATATATACAATTTTCATTATCATAGTGTCTAGTTTTTTGTTTTTTCCCTCCCAATGTTACACTTATCTCAAAGAGGTAACTAGGAAACTGTTCCTTTTTCTATTGTTTGGAAGTCTGTTTACATTGGACTGAAGTATTTCCCAGAAGTTAGGTGGAATTCACCTACCTATATGATCAATAGATATCACTGTATTTTTGTGAGATTTAAGAAAAAATCTACTGCTTCAATTTATTTGAGAGCTGTAAGCCCCATTAGATATTCTTAAATCAGTTTAGGTAAACTATATTTTTTCCTCAGAATTTGACTACTTTATCTGCTTTTTAGTTTATTGATATAAAAGTTGTAAGTGTATGCTTTCCTTATTTCTTTAATCTGACATAGCTATAATGTTGTTTTCCCTTTGCCCAGATGTTAGTGATTCAGGCTTTCTTTCTTTCCTTTTTTTTTTGATTAATTTTGCCAGAAGTTAATTTTAATAATAGTTTCAAGAAACAACTTTTGGATTGTTGATCTTTTCCATTCTATTTTCATTTTTAGTTTCATTGAATTTAGAAATACACCAATTAAAAATGGACAGAACTAAAATAAGATGTAAACAAATTGGTAATTATGGCTGTGTATTTCAGCATGCCTCTCAATTCTTAGGAGATAAACAATAAAGATAAAAAAAATGTACGCTTGTAATTCCAGTACTTGGGATGCTGTGTATTTCAGCATGCCTCTCAATTCTTAGGAGATAAACAATAAAGATAAAAAAAATGAACAATATCATAGTCTAATTGATATTTCTAGAATATCCTACCTAACAACAGTGGAAGATGTTTATTTCTTTCTAGTGCACATGAGATATTTACCAAGATAGATCATATTCTGGGCTATAAAACAAATCTGAATAATTTTAAAATACTACAAATCATACATAGTACAATCATTTACTGCAATGAATTAAACTAGATATCAACTAAAGAAGGGTATCTAGAAAATACTCAATTATTTGGAAATCAAATAACACACTTCTAAAGAACTTATGAGTCAAAGAAGAGATCTGAAGGAAAGTTATAATGTACTTTATTTTTTTGTGGTACTGGGGATTGAACTCAGGGGCATTTTACCTCCGAGCTACACCCCCAGCACTATTTTTTATTCTTTATTTGGACACAGGGTCTCACTAATTTGTGGAGAGCCTCACTAAGTAGCTGCGCCTGGCCACGAACCTGTGATCCTCTTGTTTCAGCCTCCCAAGTACTGGAATTACAAGCGTGCACCACCATGCCCAGCTATAATGTACTTTAAATGAAAATGTAACAATCTGTTATAAATTTAGAGGGAATTTTTAGCTCTAAACATCTACATTAGAAAAGAACAGATCAGCTGGGAGTGATGGTACACACTTGTAATCCCAGTACTTGGGAGGTTGAGAAGGGAGGATCACAGGTTCATGTTTAGCCTCAGCAACTTGTGAGGCCCTCTGTAATTAAGTGAGACCCTGTTTCAAAATAAAAAATAAAAAATAGGGCTGGGGGTATAGCTTGGAGGTAGAATGTCTCTCAGTCCAATCCCCAGTAACCACCACTCAACACAGATAAAATATATCAGAAATCATTACTAATGTTTCCAATTCAAGGTTACAGATGTTTACTTACTGGGTTCAATCCCCAGTACCACAGGCGCGGTACACACACACACACACACACACTGGGATTACATGTGCCATGTGCCACCATGTCCAGCTTCCATATGCATTTTTTTTTGGTGTGGTACTGGGGATTGAACGCAGAGGCATTCTACCTCCGGGCTACACCCCTGGTCTAATTTTTTTATTCTATATTTTGAAACAGGGTCTCACTAAGTTGCAGAGGGGCTCACTAAGAAGCTGAGACTGGCTGTGAACTTGGATCCTCCGGTCTCAGCCTCCCAAGTACAGGGATGGATTACAAGCGTCAAGCGTGCGCCACCACGCCCGACTTCCCATATGCATTAAAAAAAAAGAAGTTATTTTCCCACAGCTGAAAGCAAGAATATATAAACATTGGTTAAATTGTTTATTAATAAGATGTTTTATACTTTTACTGATTATTTTGTCTGCTTAATTCTATCAGCTTTTGAGTAGCATATTAAATTTTTTATGACTACAGGTTCAGTTATTTCTTCTTTTAGATTAGTGGAGCACTCAGTCCTTTTGTGTTTGTTGTTATTACTGATGTACTGGGTTTACCTCTATTATTTTACTATTTGCCTTCTACTTTACCTACCTGTTTTACATGTCTTTTATCTTTTCTTGCTTTATTTTTGATTAACCGAATGTTTACTATTCCATTTTTCCTGAATCATACATTCTTTTACTGTTCTCTTAGTGATTAACTTAAGAATTATAACATGCTTCTTTACCTTGTTACAGAAGAAAAACACATACTATAACTTTATATTAATTTCCTGATAATGCTGAAACCCAACACTTTATGCATGAATTCTCATGAGAAGGGGGTTTCATGCTAATTTTTTAGCTATGTTTCCCTGGAAACTAAAACCTTAATAAAAACGTCACCTGTGTTACTAGGCAGCACTGCTCATGGTACAGAAGCCTGACTAAAGTGCGGGACTAGGACTGACAGTGACCTGGCAGAAGCTGCAGTTGCAGGCTTTCCCAGGTAATGTTTCTTGTTTCTCAATGGAACCGCTGGATTGTAGGCTTCACCCATATGGTCTTAATCATTTAGGGAAGAGGCAGAGAAGAGCCCCAAGGATCTGCAGCCAGACAGGTCTGAGGGCTTGGGAGACACACTCAAAAAGTTGTACTGCTGGCTTGCTGTGTTTCCTGTCCTGTGTCTTCCTCAGTGAAGGCAAGGTCACAAGTGAGCTGTTGAATGCGAGTATGAATGACCTATCTAGCTACTTCTAAAACCACTGGGAACGGGCAATGCAGAGGAGAGGCAGCAGATGGACTTTCATGTTCAATATAGCCAAGGCACTATGACATAAAAGGCGTGGGTGAAGAGATGAGGCTGAAGTCTCAGTGAGGACTGACTTTCCCAGTTTGATGGTAAAAGCTTTACATTATAATGACAAGAGATAACACTTCCCCCTGAGGGAAGGAATAATGGCTGGAAAACTGCCTACTCTTCTCCACTGTCCATGAAGCCACAGACTGGCTGGCTGGAATAGTATTGTCTTGGTGTAGCTGATGCATTTGGGATACACTAGGCACTGAGGCCTAGCTGGGGATGAAGAGGAGAAAAGCACATGGGTTTGAGGATCTGTGTCTTTGGCTGAGTGGGTCTGTTATGGGACAAGAAGGCAGAGCTGCTGGGTTGGCTGACTAACCTGGCCTGGCCACTGACCGACCCAATCAGCACGGAGGACTGTCTGTGAGCCTGCACCTGGGGAAGTGGGGGACATGGGTGGAAGAACTACCCTGCTCAGGCTCACAAGGTCACAGAGGACAACGTGGTAACCTGGCATACAAACTGGCTGCAGCAGTAGTGGCCACAGGCAGAGGAGACCTGTGCAGAACTTCAAGCACCGAATATGGAGAGCAAGCTTGGCGGTGACTTGAGGTTCTGATAATGCATATTGATCTAACCTAAAGCAGAGTCTGATTAATGTCATCTGCTGACAATCAGTGATAATTAATGGCAACGCAAAATCATTAACTCCTAAGGAGACAATTACTGATGGGCCTGTGGAAAAAAAGGATAATGACTATTTCGAAGTTGAAGCCGAGAGAATAAGGAGATCCTTGCTACTTTGTGCATGGGAAAGCAGCACTTCTGCTGTTATCACTGCCATGCACTAAGGCCTTGGCTTTTGTGTGTGGTCCCCAGACTAGTAGTACTATACTGAAGTTATTAACAGGGTTGTGGAGGTGAGTCTGTTAGCCTTTTAGTTCTACTCCTCTAAAAACCTAATAAAGGGGGAATGTTAGCTGTTACAAGGCAATGTAACATAGTAAAAGGATCCTGGCTGGTGAACTGTATTTGGACTGGATGACTGTAAATAAATGAGATAACTGGTGGAAAGGCACAGCCTTGAGCTTCCAAGTGTCATGGTTCTTATAAACAGCTGCACCTCCCTCCAGGACTCTGCTCGTGGGATTATTACAAAAGATATAAATTATTACGCAGAACTTGTGATACCTAGTTACCATAATAAATCATTTGATTTGTTCTCTTGGTGGCACTGGTCTGTAATCCCAGTGCCTGGGAGGCTGAGACAGGAGAATTGCAGGTTTGAAGCTAGTCTCAGCAACCTGGTGAGACTCTCAGCAACTTAGTGAAACCCTGTTTCAAAGTTTAAAAGAAGAAGCCAGATGTGGTGGCGCGTGCTTGTAATCCCAGCATTTGGGAGGCTGAGACCAGAGGATCCGGGTTCACGGCCAGCCTCAGCTACCTACCTAGTGAGGCACTCTGCAACTTAGTGAGACTCGGTTTCAAAATAAAAAATAGGGCTGGGGGTATAGCTCGGAGGTAGAACGCCCCTGAGCTCAATCCCCAGTACCGCAAAAAAAAAAAAAAAAGTTTAAAAAATGAAAAAGGGCTTGGGGTGTAGCTCAGAGGTAGAATGCAGCTGGGTTCAATCTCCAATTACCCCACCCCTCCCTCCCAAAAAAGAGGATTATTGCTTTTATTTTATACAGTCATACCAATTGTATTTACTCTTTCAGTTGCTTTTTGCTATTTCCTGTTTTTCTGAGTTTCTATCTGGAGTAAATTTCCTTCTGCCTGAAAAACACACATTAGTGATTTTTAGTGCAATATACATTTTTCAGATCTTGGTGACCTAAAATCTCTATTTTAAAAAATTGAGATAATTTACATAGAAATGCTGAGATCCTAAGTGTGACATTCAGTTTTGATAACTATGTAAAGACAAAAATATCCAGAAAGTTCTTTCATGCTGCTTCCCAGTCAAGAGCTTCCTCCATGAAGTGATCACTGAAATACCTTCTAACAACACAGGTTAGCTTTGCCTTTTCTAGAATTTTATATAGTTGGAATCACATAGTATGTACTTTTTTGTGTCCAACTTCTTTGGTTAGTGCATTGTTGAGATTTGTGTATGTTGGTTCTTTCTTGCTGAATAGCACCCAGTATATGGCTCCACCAGTGTCTGTCCATTCTTCTACTGATGGGCATCTCATTGCTTCCAGTTTCATTGACCATTATGATTAAAGCTGCTGTGAATATTTTTATAAGTACTTTTGTGGACATATGTTTTTGTCTCTCTGATAAATATCTAGAAGTAAAATTACCAGGTCACATATGCTTAGCTTTTTAATAAACTGCTAAGCCAACCTGTTTACAAAATGATATCCCAGCTGGGTAGAGTAGTGGATGTCTGTAATCCCAGTACTTGGGTAGCTGAGATAGGAGGACTGCAAATTTGAGGCCAACCTCAGCAACTTAGCAAGATCCTCAGTAACTTAGAGAGACCCTGTTTAAACAAACAAACAAAAAAGGCTAGGAGGTAAAATGCCCCTGAATTCAACCCCTGGTACCAAAAAATAATTATCCCATTTTATACTCTTGCCACCAGCAATGTACAATGGTTCCTGATGTCCCACACCCTATGACATTTGTCATTATCAATTCTTTTCACTTAAGCCCTTCTAGAAAGTACATAAGTGGTATTTCATTGGGTTTTAGTTTGCATTGGTAGGAATTCTCTATATTTTCTGGATTCAAGTCCTGTGTCAGATACATGTGTTGTCAATTTTATGCTAGTCTGTAACATGTCTATTTTCTGAAGTATATATTGAAGTTTTTTGTTTTTTTTTTTTGAGGGTACCGAGGATTGAACCCAAGGGGTACTCTACATCTGAGCTACACTCCAGCCCCTTTTAAAATTTTTTGTTTTGAAACAGGGTCTCACTAGATTTCTAAGAGTCTTGCTAAGTTGCTGAGGCTGGCCTCGAGCCCCTGATCCTCCTGTCTGTCTCAGTCTCCCAAGTACTGGTATTATAGTCATACATCAAGATGCTTGGCTTGAAGTTTTAATTTTGATGAAGTTCAATTTATCAATTTTCTCTTGCATAGTTTATGATTTTATGTCCTAAAAATTCTTTCCCACATACACTAAAGATATTCTCTTAGGTTTTGTTCTGGTAGTTTTATTGCTTTAGCTTTACTTTCATGTTTATGTCTATTATTCACCTCAAGCTGACTTTTGTGGGTGATGTGAGGTATGGATTGAGTTTTCTTTTTTATATGAGTATCTAACTGTTCTAGAAACATCTGTTAAGCCGGGCCTTGTGGCATACACTTGTAATCCCAGCATTTGGGAGGCTGAGACCAGAGGATCTGGGTTCACCGCCAGCCTCAGCTACCTAGTGAGACACTCCGCAACTTAGTGAGACCCTGTTTCAAAATAAATAATAAAAAAATAGGGCTGGGGGGTGGAGCTCGGAGGTAAAATGCCCCTGGTTCAATCCCAGTACCATAAAAAAAAAAAAAAAAAGAAAAAGAAAAAGAAACATCTATTGAAGATTTTTACCGTCTACATTCATATACTGTGGTCCTCCGGTAGAAAATCATTTGACCATAGATGTACGTAATGCCTCCCAATTCTGTCCCGTTGGCCTACTGGTCTCTCTTTTTGCCAATACCACACATAGTGATCATTTCATTTCTGTAGTGCATTTTCAGGGCACAGAGTTCTAGGTTGTCAGGGTTTCATTCAGCAACTGAGGTATGTCATTCCAGTGTGTTCTGATCCAACTGCTCCTGCTGAGAATCTGGCTGCCAATCTTACAGTTGTTCATTTGAAAATGATGTTTTTTTTTTTTTTTTTTTTTCTATCTTAAGTAGTCTGCTATCTTATAGTGGGGCTTCTTTGCATTTGTATCTGTGGGTCGCAGGTCTTGTTGCTCTATGAAACAATGTCTTTCATCATTTTTAGAAACACTGCCTCTGCCCTGTTCTCCCCTCTTCCTGGAACTCCACATGTTGGCCTCATTTGGATGTGTCTTGCATGTCTTTCGTGCCCTTATCTAGGGCCTCCTTAAATACCTCTGTCTTTGTGCTTTGGTTTGGATGTTTTCTAATAAGCTGTCTTGATCTGTCATTCATCTCTTCTGTTGTGAGAAATTTTATGTTCAGTTGTCTGATCTGATTTTTAAAAATTATAGTAAAAACTGCATACCATAGATTTACCATTTTAATCTATAGTTTAGCAGTGCTTGGTGATCACTAATCTTCAGAACTTTCTCATCTAGCTGAAACTGTATAAACATTAAATAATGCTTTCTCTCCAGTACCTAACAGCGCTCTACTTTCTGATTCTATTAATTTTACTACTCTAGATATTTCATATAAGTGAAATCAATCAGTCAATCAGTACTTGTCTTTTTTTTTTTCCCTGTGGTACTGGGAATTGAACCCAGGGGTATTCTACCACTGAGATATATCCCCAGGCTTTTTTTTTTTTGAAACAAGGTTTTGTTAAGATATGTTGTGCTGGCCTTGAACCTGTGATCCTCCTATCTCAGCCTTGAAGTAGTGTGAATACAGGCATGAACCACCATGCCCAGCTCCAGTATTTGTCTTTTGTGGTTGACTTATTTCATTCAGCATAATCCTCCAGATTCATCCATGTTGTACCATGTGTCAGAATTCTCTTTCTTTTTAAGACAGAATCCCTGTAGTACACACCACATTGTG
The DNA here is from genome assembly GCA_004027655.1 of Graphiurus murinus. Lineage (NCBI taxonomy): Eukaryota > Metazoa > Chordata > Mammalia > Rodentia > Gliridae > Graphiurus > Graphiurus murinus. The sequence continues at coordinate 36,030 of PVLC010004601.1, read as the reverse complement.
TTTATCTGGTCATCTGTTGATGGGTACTTGGATTCCTTCCATCTCTTGGCTATAGTGAATAGTACTGTTCTGAATATAGGTGTGCAAATATTTCTTTGAGATGATGATTTCAATTTTTTTTCAGTATGTACTCAGAAGGAGAGTTGTTGGATCATTTGGTTATTTTATTTTTAACTTTTTGAGGAATTATGATACTTTTTTCCATGGCAACTGCATCATGTTATATTCTCACCAACAGTGCAGGATTCCAAGTCCTCTACATCCTCATCAACAACTGTTACTTTATTTTTGAAAACAGTCATTCTAACAGGTATGAGGTGCTTGGTCATTGTGGTTTTGATTTCCATTACCCTAATAGTGATACTGAGATCTTTTCTTATGCCATTGACTATTTGGAGAAATGTCCACTCAAGTCCTTTGCACATTTTTAGATTGGTGATTTGGTTTTTGTTATTGAGTTAGCCCCTTATTAGTATATGACTTGCGAATATTCCTTCCCATCCTATAGGCTACTCTTCAGCTCTGCTGGTTACAGTCTTTGATACACAGAAGTTTTTAATCCTGATGTATCCTAATTTATCTATTTTCCTTTGGTGTTCGTGCTTTTGGGGTTACATCCAAAACATTCTTGCCAAGTCCAATGTCTTAAATTTTTCCTCTGATGTTTTCTTCCAAGAATTGTATACTTTGAGGTCTTACATTTAGGTCTTTCGATCCGTTTTGAGTTAATTCTTGTATATGGGATAAGGGAAGGGTCCAAGGACATTTTTTTTAGTAGTTATTATTTAATACATGTATTATTGATTATTAAAGTCTAATGTAAATTATTACTTTTACTACTTGGCTGATACCAATTAAAACTTGGGACTCTCTCTTTTTTTTTTTTTGGGTACTGTGAATTGAACCCAAAAGCCTGATTTTACTTCTTATTTGGAAACATGATCTCACTAGGTTACTGAGAGCCTCACTAAGTTGCCATGGCTGGCTTTGAACCTGTTATCCTCCTGTCTCAGCCTCCCAAGTACTGGGATTACAAGCGTGTGTCACCACATCTGACTAAATCTTAGGACTTTTAAACTGTACTTACCTCCTTCTCATCACTTACGTTACTTTACCATGAAGTTTAGATAAACACAACATTGACACTGCTCAGGGTGCTACAACCGTCATTTTGTGCAGTTACTGTTCATTTTTCTTTTTCTTTCCAGTGTTCATTTCTTCTTATAAGTCCAGGTTTGCATCTGGGATCATTTTCCTGAAGATCTTCTTTAATTTCTATTTTAGTACAGGTTTATTGTCGCCAAATTCTAAGTTTGTTTTATTGAACACATTACTATTTTACTTCAAATTTATATTTTTTAGATACTAGGGATTGAACCAAAGGACATTCTACCTTTTCCTTTTATTTTTTGTTTTGAAACAGGATCTTGTTAGGTTGCTGAGGCTGGTCTTGAACCTGCAATCCTCCCTCCTTTGGAATTTATTTAACTTTGTCCAATGCTCTGATGTGATTAAGTTTCATAATACTCTATGTTTTAAATAAAGAAAAGATGTACTTTCTACTATCAAAATTCAAAGTTTGATATAACTAATAACATCTGTATTACTGGTTATGCTGTTAGGGTTTTTACATTCATACTAATTTTTTTGCCCATTATTGTGGGGTATATGCTAATCTATTTCTCTTTGTATTCATTTGGTTTCTGCTTTTTGAAATTGGTTTCTGAGTTATTAGGTACATAAATATTAATAATTATAAGTTCATTGTGATCTCTAGTCTTTAGTGTTATAAAGTGCATTTCTTTGTCACTACAAGCTTTTTGATCTAATTTTATCTTGCAAGTATGGAGATCATAAACTTTTCTTATTCGTATTTGCCTTGTCCATTTAAAAATTTTTATTTTTAAATCTTACTAAGTTTTATTTAGGTGTATGTCTTGGATACAGCATAATATTTGGTTATGCTTTTTAATCAATCTGAAAATCTTGGACTTTTAACTAAATATATTTATTACTTTTAACAACAAGACTTGCTAAATCTTATTTAACTCTAGCTTAAAATGTCATTCATTTTTATATTCTCTTCAATTCTTTTTAACTGTCTAGTTTATTGTGGTCCCTCTTCTCATTTCTGTCCCATATGGCCCTTTTTGTGTTTGTGCTATCTTCTCCTTGTTGCTTCTTCCAATTTTGTCACTATTTCTCTGATTATTATTTTTTTAAAATTTTCCCAAGCATTCTGGGTAAGAGATACTCAACCTGTATTTCTGTTTTCTATCTCCTACTAGTCTTTGATAATCTCTCTGCATTTTTATACATTTGCTTTGTGAGATTTTTATAAAGATGATTAATTAATACATTTTTAAATTCATGGTAAAAAGTCTGGACAGAACTGTAACCTGTCTCATATAATGTTTTATGATGAGTGCTCTTTAGTTAAGTTTTGCTGCTCTTTCCTATGGTTTTCTTATATATTTGTCTCAATGTTTTGTCTGCTCTGTTCTTACTACTCAGGATTTTCCTGGCTGGGCTAATATGTATAAAGTTCCTTTAGGCAGTGAATTTTTGTCAACATATTCTGAAACTGCCATCCCGGCCTGGCTTCTGCTCTTCCTGTATGGCTTCTGTGTCAATCTCCACTGCTTTTGGAAATTCTTACTTTTTTGGAGTCTGGGGCTCACATTTGTGCCCTAGTTTCATTATGAATGAAATCTGTGGATGGTTTTTCCATGTGTGATATTCAAAAGAGGAAGGAGGTTGTTCTCTTGCACTGTCTTAATCACTATATTATATAATATAGTAATAAAGTGGAAAGATTCTTAGCCATAAAATAACAATTAAAATTTGAGCTGGGCGTGGTGGTGCATGCTTGTAATCCCAGCATTTGGGAGGCTGAGACTGGAGGATCTGGGTTTGCGGCCAGCTTCAGCTACCTAGTGAGGCATTCCGCAACTTAGCGAGACCCTGTTTCAAAATAAAGAATAAAAAATAGGGCTGGGGATGTAGCTCGGAATTAGAATGCCTCTGAGTTCAATCCCTAGTACCGCAAAAAAAAAAAAAAAAAGAAAGCTCCCCCTCTTTACAAATATATGACATAGAAGTAAAAGAGTAACCTTAGAGATTTTCAATCATCTTTTCTGTACACCATATAAAACACAGCTTTGTAAATACTTTGTTTCATGTTTTCAGGAGAAAGACAATTCAAGTTCTGTTTCCCATCTACAATCTCAAATACCAAACATTCTTCACGACCAGAACACCTGACCTGTTTCATACACCTAGATTCTATGGTTTCTGACGCCACCCCTCCACATACCCATGCTGGAGTAAAGAAGAGAAAACTGACTGTTTATGCGACAGAAAATACCAACCAAGGAAAGGAAAAAAATAATGCAAAAGTAATTGAAAAGTCCTGAGTAGAGTTAATTCACATTGTCCTCTTGGTCACCAAATGTTAGTAAGAAACAGAGGAGAGGACCACTTAGGGACAAATAACCTAAAAAGAAGTCAGAAGGAGCTGGGCGTGGTGCTGCATGCTTGTAATCCCAGTACTTGGGAGGCTGAGACCTGAGGATCTCAGGTTTGTAGCCAGCCTCAGCTACTTAGTGAGGCCCTCCACAACTTAGTGAGACCCTGTTTCAAAATAAAGAATAAAAAATAGGGCTGGGGGTGTAGCTCAGAGGTAGAATGTCCCTGGGTTCAATCCCTAGTACCACAAAAACCAAACAAACAAAACACAAAAAACAAAACAAAACAAAACAAAAGAAGTCAGAAGGTAGGCAACAGTTTTCAGTGCGCCTGTAGGGTAGCTTACCTTTTCCAAAACTTTGGCAATTCGGGTGCCAATTTGTTCAAGTGACTGTTGTGGATACTGGTCTTTGCCAAGATTTTGCAATACCTACAACAGAAAGAGATGAAAGATTAGAGGAGTGAAAAGGCAGGATTTAGATGCTGCTGCTGCTGAACTGGGCACTGGAGCACAAAAGCACATTGCTTCTCTGGGACACATGTGACAGTCCTGCTGGTGAGTAGACTGTGGAAGACACATTTAAGGACATATTGCTATTTTCGTTAGTCCTCTCCCACTTAATAAAAATTACAGACATGTAAAACATATTCATGCCAGGCATGGTGGCAAACGCGTATAATCCCAGTACTTAGGAGGCTGACACAGGAGGATTGCAGGTTTGAGGACAGCCTCAGCAAGTAGTGAGACTCTCATCAACCTAGCAAGACTCGATTTCAAAAATAAAAATAATAGGGATGGGGGTGTAGCTTGGAAGTAGAATGCTCCTAGGTTCAATCACCAAGTATTTCCCCTCCCCACCCAAAATCATTATAGCTACATCAGAAAATATAAGAAATAAGCCGGGCGTGGTGGCGCACGCTTGTAATCCCAGCATTCGGGAGGCTGAGACCGGAGGATCCGGGTTCGCGGCCAGCCTCAGCTACCTAGTGAGGCACTCCGCAACTTAGTGAGACTCGGTTTCAAAATAAAGAATAAAAAATAGGGCTTGGGGGTATAGCTCAGAGGTAGAACGCCCCTGAGTTCAACCCCCATTACCGCAAAAAAAAAAAAAAAAAAGAAAATATAAGAAATAAAAACTACTTGTGACATTGTTACCAAGACACAACCACTTGTTAACAGTGGTATATATACACATACATATACATATATATGGGTGTGAATAGTGTACATATATGCGTATATATATTGCACATATACACGTGTATCATTCAGATACTTTTCTATGTAAACATATATACATACATATATTATTTTTCTCACAAAATATGGAATTACATTGTATACTGTAATTTGGGTTTTTAAATAGTATATTCTGAAAATATCTTCATGCCAAAAAACATATTTCTACCACATCTTCCTAGTGGTGCCACTGTATATTATACATTATAACTTGTATATTATACATGCATATGTATATTATACAATATCTGTACCAAAACTTATTTAACCCATCTTCTAGTGTGGACCTCTTTGACTTATTTTAAATTCTTCTTTGAGGTATATTCTTTTCTAGGTATATGCTGGGTCTGCCCTCCCCCTCTTCCTTCTTCAGAGCGAGGACAGTAGAATTAACTGCCCCAAATATTTCTCTTAAGAGTTCTTGTCTGATAGCAAGGCAGAATATAACCCACCTTGAGGGATAAGTCAGAATTAAAACTTTATAGTCATTAAAAAAAAAAAAAAATCAAGCTAAATCCCAGACCTGAAAGAAATCTGGCTTGGCCTAAAGCCACCAAGATAATAGCCAACTGAAAAAAAGCAAATAAAGTAAAATAAAATAAGGTCTGCCTACCTGTGCTTTTCTGCTCTTGGTTGCATCATACTAGGAGGCTAAAACACGAGGCTGAGCACTCACCTCTGTTAGCTGACTCTCGCCCGTGTAGTGCAGGCTGGCTCGGTTGGACACCCCGTGCAAGTGGTCCAGGGTGTGCATGCTTGTGGGGAGGTTGCCATTGCACAGCGGCTCCATTGCTGGCTGCTGGATGGGGGTGGCAAAGTCTATGTGTTCTGTGATGCTGGAACATGGAGATTACCATGTTAGTATTAACAGTCGGCTGATCAAACTCTGTATGCCTCCCTTCACAGGGATGCTTCAAAACAAGTGGATACTCTTGTAGGATTTCTTCTTCCAAGATGCAGATAGTGATAATACCTACAACTGGCTCCTATCTTTTCCTTTATGCACAGCATACTTGTCTCCATGGAAAAAGTCATCTAAAGGCTAGATAAGTAAATTTTACACAGACACAGCTGTGCACTGTGCAATGTACAATATATAAGTGCTTTCCTTCACGACCCCCAGTGGCCATTTTCCCAGTGTGCACAGGCTAAATGTTATAGACCGTCATGTGTGCTGATATGCCAAGTTGGCACCGCCAAATTTTAAATTTGTAGAGCTATTTAAAAAGTTCAACATTTGGCAAAAACCCCATTCATTCCTTATTTATTCAGTGCCTACTACATGCCAGGCACCAGGGCTTTAATAATTAAGAAATAGTATTTAAGAATAATACTTTAAGAAAACATATGCAGTTCTTGCTGTTACAGTGCATATCATCTGGTGTGGGATTCACTTATTCTAGGTATAAGTTAAAAGATGAAAACATGGAATAAAGAAGATATATGGAGGATACACACTTCCTCTGCACAATTAGGAGGGGTGGTTAGTGAAAGCTTCCCCCAGGAAGTAAGATTTAAGTAGAAACGAGAAGGATGAGTATGAGCGAACCAGGTGAGATAAGTAGTGAGAACGCGGCAGGCAAAGGCCACATCCCCTGTGAAGCCCTACCTGGAGGGAGGGCAAAGCTGAACACGGGAAGACAGGCAGGGAGCAGAGCATGAAGGCTTTAAGGAGTCAGTAGAGTGTTTTAAGAATGACTGAGTGTGGTAGAGCAAATGGACTGAACAGGGGCAGGAGTGAACAGAGGGAGAGGACCACAGTAGGGGCCATGTGGAGGTGACGGTGTGCTCCTTTCAGGAGGAAGCAGTGGTGATGGAGAAAAGTAGGTGATTTTGAAAAGCATTCAGGGAGTAAAACTAGTAAGAACTGGCAACAGACTGGGTTTGGGGGTTAGGGGAGAAGGGTAATTAAGGATGATGTCTGGGTTTTGGGCCTAAGCACTATTAGAGATAATAACTAACACTATGAAATGGAAAAGCAAACCAATCCAATTATTATTATTTTTTTCCAGATGGATAGTGGGCATGAAGATTAGTTTCCTTGAGCTTGGGTATCTAAGAGAGATGTAGACAAAAAGATCCAGTAGATAATTGGATAAATGAGTTGAGGACTTTGAAAAATGGTCTTGTCTGGAGATCCAAATTTGGGTGTTGCCAGTACATCAGCTGGTGACTAAAGTTTCAGAATAGATCACTTTGACTAGGAGTGATTATAAAATAATAAGGTTTGGTGGTAAATCCTGGAGATCTCTAACACTTATAGGTGTAAAAAGGCTAGTAAAAGAGAATCAGTGTCCAGTGAAGAGATGGCAGTTAGCAGAGGCAGCCTTGCTCAGCCGGTATCTTGGCAGGTGATGGCAAGTCTGGACTTGCTCTGGTGCCCCCACAATTGCACGATGTCCATGGGAGACTATAAGTTCTTCCTCAAAGAGGGATCCAGTCTTCAATTCAAACTAAGTCATGCCTGACTTCTGATAGCTTATATGAAGTGTGGGTGAAGGCGCCAAGAAGGACACATTCACTGCTTCCCTATGGGGAGCTGAGTCCATCTGTGGGTCGTGGTCAGCAATGGTCATCCTGTGGTGACCCTAGCTCTAGAACAGTGACTCTTCCGGGAGCTACTGACCAAGAGGGCATCCCTGAAGTCAGCTGAGGCCTGGTGGGCCCACTGGTACACATGCCATGAAGGAAGGACAGGTTGAAGATACTCACTCAATGTTTTTTGAAGAAACTGCAAGCCAGGTACTCACGATGGCCGTCAGCTCTACCCAGCGGAGTTTGAGGCACTCATCGGGGCTGGGCCATCCCAGACTCTGGTAGTCACGTTTTTTTCCTGGAAGGAAAGTATGTCATGAATGGACATAATTGCAAAGGAATAGATCCCAAAGTGCTGTACACCTTGGGGGTTACTTCATCCAGATAGTTGCATTTGATACTGCCTGGCATTCTTGTTTTTAGAATTTCCATAAGCAACAAACACATCTAATTAAAATCTTGCCATTCATGGCAATGGGAATAAAAATCATCTTTGAATAAAGCCTTATTTTCAATGATAGTTGGTGAAGCAAAAATAAAATCTTTCATTGGATTTAAGACTGATTTACATGAAATAAGGGTAAAGATGTTCTTAAATATTAATATTCTTAATTTTTAACCTCTATTTTGATTGTACAAAGACAACTCTAACTTAGCAGACAAATCTATCTCTAATATGATCACTCAACCTGTCACTTCTGACATTTGGGGCTGGATAATTTTTTGTCATAGGGACGTGTCCTGTACTTTGGAGAATGGTAAGTAGCATCTTTGGCCTCTACCCACCAGAGGCAGTAGCAGCATATCCTCCCCAGTGGCACACCCTCCCCAATATGACAACCCCAAATGTCTCCAAATACCACAAGTGTCCTCTGAGGGGCAAATCCACCACTGGCAGGAAAGAATCAGGATAGGAAATGATTATGATGAAAGGTTACCATTCATTTTAACATGCTTTTATCCTCATGTCTCAGATGAGAAAAACAGAGGTTCAAAGAGATTAAGTGGCTTGCCCAAAGTCACCTAGCTAGCAGAGCTGGGCTCCAGATCTAGGCTGTTTGACACTCAAAGCTCCAGGGCTTTTAAAGCTCTGTTTATTGATACCTTTCATAGGCACAGTCTTTTGGGTCCAGGCCCTCTACTTAGATCAAATCCCCAAGAAGAGAGTAGAACTAAGTCTTGATTGGGAAAGGGTATTTTGAAGGAATTATATTGGAATGGACAGGAAGAACTTTAGTTCTGTATAGTACTTTTTATACTATAGGAATTTACCAACAATAGAAAACCATTGAGGTACAGGCAGGGGTTCAGCTTTAGATTTTAATAAAACAGAGAAGAATGATTTGAAAAAAATTTCAAATTAATTCTTTTAAATTAATCACTTTAAATAAACCATACATTTCACAATAAAGCTTATTTTCATTTTATATTTAAGAAATTCATTTGAAAAAATATTTATTGAGCACCTGTTATAAGGGGCTGAGGGCTGTGTGAAACACTAGGGATACAGAGAGGAATGATAAGACAGCCTGCTCTTGAGCTCACAGTCTAGTGAGGAAGGTTATATAAACAAGTCATTATAATATAACAGGGGATGTGCTAGAGTGAAGGAATAGAATGCTTGCACAGAGCAGAGAGCAACTAATTCTACTTGAAGGTACCAAGAAAGAGATGGCACTTGAGCTTGAAGTTTAAGGATGAGTGATATTTTAGCACCGCAGAGGTGGACAAGGGCATTTCAGGAAGAGGGGACGGTATGTGCAAAGGCATGGGCGTAAAATAAGAGAAAGTGCTGAAGGGTAGGGAGAGGCCGGGTTGTAAAGGGTCTTGTACGCCACTCTAGGAAGTTTGCACTTTATCCTGCAGGCAATGGGAAACTTCGAGCCCATATCTCTCCATCTTGTTCACAAGGATATCATAAGAGGCTCTGTTAAATGCCTTGCTGAAATCCAGTTACATTATGTCTATGGCACTTCCCTGGTCTTCCAGTCTAGTAGCCCTAACCAAAAGAGGAAATGAAATTAGTTAAGCGTTATTGTTAGTTCTTAGCAAATCTATAATGGCTTTTAATGAGGTCCACTTTTCACCTAAGGGTTCACAAATTATCTGTTTCATAATTTGCTTTGAATTCTGTTGGGATTTAGCAGAAAGCTTATTAACTGGTAGTAGATAGATCCATAGTTACTCAAAACTCGGGATACTGAACCTCACTAGTAATTTTCACATCTCTTTCATGCATAGAACACTTCATCTTAATGACAGTAAATGGCTCCATGTTCTCATCTGCAAGTGAGCCACCAAGCTGAGTCCACCTAAAAACTTGCTTAGTGCTCTCATACCATCTTAACTGTATGTGGCTGGAATCTTCACTTTCCTAAGAAATTTTTAGTTACTTATTTATAAAAGTAATACAGGCTTATTATACAGTATTTAGAAAACAGATCATATGGAAGAAAATAAAAGTTATCTATTGCTTTGTCAGCACTCAGAGCTGACCCCTTATTAAATTTGATTTAATAAGGGTGATTTCCTTCTGGGCTCCTTTCTATGTACTTGTTAATTAGACCATATTTCATCAAATCTAAGACATCATCAACTGTAAGGTGCACATTATTTTATACAATTTAAGAAAGAAAAAAAATCTGTCAACTACGTGATAAAATAGATTGTAAGATGTATCTGAATTTCAGATACTGAAATGTGAAAAAAATCTAGCTGATAAAATATAGCATACTTACTATTTTACAAGAACTGAAGTACTCTCTATGTATTTATAAGCTGCATTTGTCCACTGACTATAATACAAAATATCTTGGTTGCATAGTACACAGCACAGACATGTACTTTATTTAGGAATTACAACATTTAGGTTATTTACAAATTTTTACTCTGATAAGTAACCTCATTATCAACATCTTTGTACTTAAATCTTTGGCACCTGTAAGATGATTTATTTAGAGTAATTACTAGAAGAGGAGTTACTAGTATATTTTAAATTTTTCTGATATATCTTATAAAACTACACACAAATTCCTTTTGTTGACTTTCACAGGACACTATATATTTTAAGACAGTTTGATAAGCAAAACTGGTAGCTCACTGTTTGTTTATACTGCTTTGATTGCTAGTGAGGCCAAACATTCTCTCCCATGCCTCTTGTGTGTGTGTGTATGTGTATATTTGGAGAAATATCTGCACATTTTTCATGTTGATGTACATGTGGTTTTTTTTTTTTTTTTTTTCGGTACTGGGGATTGAACTCAGGCGCATTCTACCTCCGAGCTACACCCCCAGCCCTATTTTTTATTCTTTATTTTGAAACCGAGTCTCACTAAGTTGCGGAGGGCCTCACTAGGTAGCTGAGGCTGGCCGCGAACCCGGATCCTCCGGTCTCAGCCTCTGGAATGCTGGGATTACAAGCGTGCGCCACCACGCCCGGCTCTGTACATGTGTTTTTCAAATGATAATCTTTATATGTTCTACCAATGTATAATTTGTGTGTGTGTGTTTGGTGGTGGGGATTGAACCTAGGGCATCTACCTCCAAGTTACATTCTAGCCCTTTTTATTTTCTGTTTGGAAATAGGTTCTTGCTAGGTTGCTGATGCTGTCCTCCAATCTGCAATCCTCCTGTCTCAGTTTCCCAGTACTGGGTTTACAGGTATGGACCACCATGCCCAGCATTTACAAATATTCTGCAAAAGTCATTTTGTTTCAGTCCTTTGTCTTTTTATTTTGTGGTGCTTTGTAGTACCAGAGTTATGATTTCTTCTTTCTCTCTGCTTTACAAACTCTTTCATCTTAAGAGCATGTAAATATTCATCTAAATTTTCTTTCTTCATGATTTATTACACTTAATGTCTAATCCACTGGAATTTTTATTTTCATGTCTTATAACCTAGACTTTCTTTTTTTTTTTTCATTGATACAGAGACCTACTAGAAGAAGTATGGCCTTCCTCTTGCAACTTAACAAATGCTAGCCTCCTTAGAGAAGAATTATTAATTATTAATCAATCGATTAATTTACATCACATTAATTATGTAATTATTTACAATAATTACAGCAGAAATAATTAAAGCTTTTAATTCTAGTCATGACAAAATGTCCTTCTTGGTGTCCTCAGAAGTTTTTACAAGTTCATTCTGGGTTTTGACCAAGCTGGTCCCACTCTTTTTTTTTTTTTTTTGGTACTGGGGGCTGAACCCAGGGGCATTCTACCTCCGAGCTACACCCCCAGCCCTATTTTTTATTCTTTATTTTGAAACAGGGTCTCTCTAAGTTGCGAAGGGCCTCATTAAGTAGCTGAGGCTGGCTGCGAACCCAGATCCTTCTGTCTCAGCCTCTCAAGTACTGGAATTACAAGCATGCGCCACCACGCCCGGCTGGTCCCACTCTTTATATATTATTATGTGCCCTATACTTTCAGCCTGGGTAAGTACTTGTACCAAATTAAATAGGACATATTTTGATGAACTGCATTTTCAGTTTAAGATAGTAAAAATATCCCTTTAAAAAAGAATATAACATCTTAAAACAGGAATTCTATCACCACTATTTGGTTGCTAGAAAAGAAAGTCAACCAGGCGCATGGCAAGGGCCCTTAACCTGGAACCCAGAGGTGGGCTTCTGGATATCAATGAACCCCCAAGGGCACATGCCAAACCTAGATATATATGTGTTTTTTCTAGGGAGCAATTTCAAAACATCTATCCGATACTTAAAAAGATATCTGACACGTAAAAACATATCAGCTACTATTTACTAAGCCCTGTTCTCAGTGCACTCAAAGCACTTTACATATATAGAGTTGTACAATCCTTACCATCAGCCTGTAAAGCAGATGTGATTATTATCCCCATTTTATAGATAAGCAACACGAGGGGCAGGGAAGTAAGTGGCACAACTGGTGTTTGAGTGTAGGGAGTCTGTCCCAAATCCACACCTTTATATATTACACTGGAATGTCACATTAGGAATTAATACTGTGTTTAAACTGAAAGTGATAAGAATATAAGCAAAGTTTATGGTGAAACAATCAAATATCAAAATAAACTTTTTATACCAATGACTGATTTTGCTTTTTGATCTTCTCATCTGAACTACTCTCAGTCACACACATATCTTCTGTGAGAAATGAGATAATGAAATCTCAAAGAGGAAAATGGCATCTTGAGCATTCAGATTTACCTTGTGGCCCAGGAGACGCCACCTTTGGGCCAGTGATCTCCAGGTTTGCTTGGTAACGATGTGCATTTTCTGCTTGACTCGATTCTACCTTTTTCCCAGGAGTTTTCTTTTGATCCCCTTTAGGTTTCTTTACACGTTTGACCTGGAATGTGATCTGGGAAACAAACATGTTAGGAACAGATGAGATCAATTATCAAAACCGTCACTCACTGTGATATCAGTGGCTTTAGGAATAACTCAGAAGGGTTGAGTGTGGTGTGCACACCTGTAATCCCAGTACTTGGGAGGCTGAGAGAGGAGGATCACAGGTTCAAGATCAGCCTTGGTAACTTAGTGAGACTCTCTGCAACCCTGTGAGACCATTTCAAAGTAAAAGGTAAAAAAGGCTAGGGTGCAGCTCAGAGGTAGAATGCCCCCAGTTTCAATCCCCATTGCCCCCCGCCCCACACAGAATAACCCAGATGGATATACTAATTACACTGATAAGATCATTGCACATGTGTTGAAATAACCACTATACCCTGTGAATATGTACAATTATACCAGCCGGGCGTGGTGGCGCATGCTTGTAATCCCAGCATTCAGGAGGCTGAGACCTGAGGATCCGGGTTCGCAGCCAGCCTCAGCTACCTAGTGAGGCACTCCACAGCTTAGTGAGACTCGGTTTCAAAATAAAGAATAAAAAATAGGGCTGAGGGTGTACAATTATGCCAATTAAAAGTTTTTTTTTAATATATAAGATTTCTCCCAGCTTTTGAGAGGCTGAGACAGGAGGATAACAGGTTTGAGGCCAGTTTCAGGAACTCAGCAAAGCCCTCAGCAACTTAGTGAGACCCTGTTTCAAAATAAAAAATAAAATAGGCCTGGGGGGAGGGGTGTAGCTCAGAGGTAGAATGCTTCTGGGTTCCATCCTCATTACCACACACATAAACACACGACCTATGTGTGTTTACATACACACACACACACACACACACACACACACACACACGTATGTATGTATAGTTTGAAAAGAGAGAAAAAACAAATAGAAACCAATCCTGTGCCAGGGTTAATTTCTCTCTCTAATTTTTATTTTTTTGTGGTATTGGGGATTGAACCCAGAGGCATCTACCTCTGAGCTATACCCCCAGCCCTACTTTTATTTTTTATTTTGAAACAGGGTCTCACTAAGCTGTGGAGGGTCTCACTAAGTAGCAGAGGCTGGCCATGAACCTGCGATCCTCCTGTCTTAGCCTCCCAAGTACTTTATACTTGACCCACTAGGAGCCCCTCCAAGACCTGGGCTACAATTCCATGAGGACCGACCTGGCAAATTCTTACCCATTCTGTTGCTTCATCATCTTCACTTCTGCAGTCTCCGTAGCAAGAGCTTTTGGCCACTCCATCCTGGGGACCTTTCTTCAGTACTCGTATCCCCTGCAGGTCTAGACGCCGCCCCTTCATCTCAAGTGCTCCCCCAAAACCTTCCAGAGGCCATGCCTGTTGAAATTCATCCACCAGAGCTAGTATCTCTTCTGACATCTTTGTCTCATCTGAATTCTCCATCTCATCAGAACCATTGCTTTCTTCAACGACTGTACCTGAAATTCAAGAGTCAGCATGTTATTAACAGTTATACAGTACTTCAAGTACTCGAGTGATGCCTACCCTGCTTACAGAGAAGCTTTGGCTCTGTATGGAGGCACTTTTATAGCTTACTTTCATAAAAATAACATTCAGCATCTTCAAAATCCCCAATAGAATACTATCGTTTGCCATTATGCCTGGCTGAGAATGGCAGCAGCTAGATGGCAGGTAGTCCCACCTTACATCACTAGTGAGCATGAAGACCGCTGAGTGTTGCTCTACATATAAGACATAGATGACAAAAATGAAGCTTGTTATGGTATGCTATTTATTTAATATGTGAGATTCTTCAAGCTTTATTCAATGATCATTAAATATCATAGCTGTGTGTCCAGCCCACGTAGCTGGCTTAATTGTTTTAACTGAACAGTGATTTATTTAATGGAAAACTATCCTAATTCCACATGAAGGCTCCCATCTTCACTAATGTCTGGTGTAATAGCTGTATACTAGTGTAATTTCTTTTTAAAATGATTACCAAGTTATTATTTGTGTTGCTCAAATATATGAAGACTGCAATGAATGTCTCTTAGGGCAATGACTTAGCAAAAATTCTCCCCACAAAGAACTCAATTTGCTTCTTTAATTATACAATGAAGACCAAACAACCTTCCAAGTTCCCTTCTATGCTTAAATAACAAGGAAGCTCAGAACAGATTATCCTGAGTTTCCTGATAGAACATTTTCCTTTTTAACCTGCCCAGGCTGATCTCATACTCGTGATCCTCCTGCCTTAGATACCTGAGTTGCCAGGAGGATCCTTTTCTAAATTCTTTACTATTTGATTTTTCTGTTTATTTTGAATTAATGGCTGTATCTTACATTGTGTGCTCTGTGAAAGTCATAGTCATCAACCCCTTTTGGAAGCTGACAGGGTCCAAAAACAATATGCATCCTTTTACGGACGTATCCACTGGATGACCGAGAGCTCTGGGTTGAGAGCTCACATACCAGTCTGGTATTCCAGTGCAATAACCTCCGGCTGGCGGTTCTGGCTTATTCAGGGTTTTAGAACATGGTACTTTAAGGCCAACATCAGCATGCTCACACTCATACCTAACAGATCTCTAGCCGCAGTAAGCAGCCCACCTTAGAGATGCACAGTATTTGTCTCTGAGGAGGCTTGGGGTGGGAAACATGGCTGATCACAGTTGCAAACAACTTCAAAATGCAGGTCAGCAGTGTTACCTGCAGCTCTGGTGGCATCTCTGTCTCCTGTACCACTGACTATTACAGAAAGTGGAAGCATCTGGTTGTGAAGTGTTAATCTTCCTTGAAAAAGCTATAGGGCTGTTCTATTTATTAATAAGTCACTATAAAATGTATAACTACCTTTTCAACTAAGTTCCTTTTAGGTTTTCCAAACCAATCTGCTGGCTTTTACTGCATTTTATAATTATTGTTATTATTATTCTGTGGTGCTGGGGAACGAACCCAGGGATGTCCTACCACTGACCTACACTCCTAGCCCTTTTTATTTTGAGACAGGGCCTTGCTAAGTTATCACACACTGGCCAGGAACCTGTGATCCTCCTCCCTTGGCCTTCCAAATACTGGGATTATAGGAGTGTGCCACTACACCCAGCTCTGTTATTATTTTTTTAACTGAGTTCTGAAATAACTATATGGGTTTGCCGAAGTGTTTTCTTTAGGATAATCAGACAAAACTGGTTGGTTACTTGCCTAATTATGTGACAGGTGGTATAAATGTAGGGCTAATAAAGAGGCCTATGTTTCAGTTTCTATCTGGTTTGCTCTGATATTCTTAGTGTCTGACATTGCACCTGGAACACAGTTGACACAGACAGCCGTGGAAGGGATGGAAGGGAACTCGGAGCAGTTCTGTTTCCTGAGGTTCATGGGGGTCTGCTTCTCCTGCCTTTGCCTTGTGCTGCCTGCAACTCAAGACTTTACACTCAGGCTTCCCTTGTCACTTGTTAATGCTCTGTCAACCGAGTCGAGTGGTACACAACTTAAGGTGAAGCATCATGCTTTTAGCCTAGTGTCTGGAGCACTGTATGACTTAAAAAGGTCTCTGAGGATCACCCAGTTGGACAGGGCTGCTACTGGGACCTCAGACAGCAACTTAATTGGAAGAGCTGCCTGGCATCTGACTTGTAGTGACAGACATGCCTCTAAGTATTTCTCACCTTATTTTAAGGTTCTTTTCCTACCTTCTCCTATTGTTATAATAGGACTCCTTGTATTTGATTCTAAGACAGGAAAAGGTTTCTGATAGATTTGGCCTCAGCAAAGAACATGGGCTTAAAGAATAGTGGTTTTTGACCAAAGGGAGATAGCAGGTAACTGCTTCCCCAGTGTATAGTCAGAGCTGTATAGAGATGCTGTTTGGAATTTTCCTTTCAGTAAGCGCCACTACTTGGAAAATGTTCATGCTGTTTGGCTGCAAAAGTTCTGCAAACCCATTGCCCAATGGGTACTACTTTCCCATGCCCCTACATTACAGTGACATATGTCATTATTAATAAAATTCTTATTGAGAGGGGCTTTCATGAATGAAAATCTATATTCAAATGAAGAGAGACTTCGGAACTTGCTGTGTGCTACTGGGCTTTCCAAATGCTGCTGGGGGTGGGGGTAATAGAGATTCCTAAAGAACAGCACTAAATATTACATATTTTAGTTGTTATTCCTCAAAGGTGAGGATGGGTAGACAATAAATGTGCTATGAGTTAGGAAAATCACCTGAACTTTATTTAGAGTCTACTATGTGTCCGCCTTTTTGCTATAAGCAGTATGGGTAGGAATAAAATGAAAATGAAAGTTTCTGACCTCAATGAATTAAATATAATGAATTTATAATCAAGGTGGAGACACAAAACTATACACATTAAACAATGAAATAACAACTAAGCTTTTATCTAGAAGAAAAATCATCTGAGGCAGGACTTAGACAGATAGAGGGGAGAGCTAGGAGGACACTCTCCTGAGTGAAGTTTTAAAAAAGCACACATGCATAGACTCATGCGTCCACATGTATACACACAGACATGCTGGGTTAAGAAAGACATATATGAAAGCACTAATCATTTCAAGTTAATTAGAACAAAGAATGTATATAGGGGATATCAGTGAACAAAGTTTTCAAGGAAGGTGGGGGACATTAAGAATGTCTGGAAAAGTCTATAAGATTCCTTATAAAGGGAGCTTCTTGTTTCTTAGATAAGATGAAGGCCATAATAATGATGAAGGTAAAAAATCTTAGAGCACTAAATCAGTTGGTGTATGGGACGGGGGCGGGGAGTGTTAGTGTGAGAAAAAAGAGGACAAAAGATAAAGAGTTCAACTAGAAATGTATTTTACAGTATAAGGTGGGTTGATGTAGAGTGAAGGTAAGTTTTTTTTTTTTTAAAGAGATGGAGAAAAGGTATGTGAAAAATTTAATGATAGTGTAGGCTTAAAGATGATTCCAAGATTTTGAAGTCTAATGTGATAGAGTGGTTTCTAGTTTATAATTTGTGAATATGAAAACAGAATGCTATTTACGAATATAATGGAATTAGAAGGGGGCAGCAAGATAAGCAGTTGAGATTTTGATTCATAACTCATCTAAACCTTTGTTGCTACATGTCTAACACTGTGCTAAGGGCTGGAGTATGGCATAACCCATGGAACTTAAGGTCTATACTACAGTGGATGAGGAACGTATCTACAGATACTGTCCTATGCAGAACATTGTCCTCTACAGTTGGAAACACACAATTCTGGTTTGGTGAGAGGTCTGGGTTGTAGAGGAATCTCCGAAGGTTATAAATTATGCTTGAAGCAAGAAGTAAATCTCAGGCTTGCTGCCTGTGGGACAGATGGTATGACATAAACTGAAAACAGAGATTGAGAACCAGATCTCTATTTTTTATCTTTTTTACCAGGTCCCATTTTCACACTGAAAAAAAGGAGAATAAATACTGTGAAGTTGAAGAGAACATGAGCACCCACAGTGATCTGATGTTTTTCACTTGGATGAAGTCCATCCCAGGGTGCTGTGCAAAGCTGAGGAGTTTGAGTCATGATAGGTCACCTGTCAAGGGTCACAGGGGCTAGGAGAAGTGTGGAGAGATGGACATGAGCTTATGTAGCCCTGACTAAAATAAGAAGCTCAGTGCTGCCTTTCGATGTTCCAAACACACCTGGAGATTCAGGCTTAAGCCAGGACACCTCAGTTTAAGAAGTTTCCAAAGTGGAGTACATTTGCAGAAAAGAAACTTGGTGAAAGTACTTGAAACCATGCTGAATGCAGACAAACTGAAGAAACCAAGGGTGATCCAATGGTAGGAATAACAGCAGTGCTAAATGTCTTGTGAAGTTGCTGAGGCTGGCCTCAAATCTGCAATCCTCCTATCTCACCTCCCAAGTACTGGGATTACAGGTGTGCGCCACCACATCTGATGCTACGTTTTCTTTAAATAGCAGTGACTTGATCTCAAGTCAGATTGTAAAGATTTGTTTACAATGCATAAAAGATGGCATAAAATTTCAAGCCAGTAATCAAAAGCACCAAGGACTTAAATTACTCAAGTAAGTAGGGAAATGATTCACTTCTGAGCAGAAAATGATGATCCTGAGTTTTTATTTGCAGTAGAGTGCTGTTCTGTCTTTTAGCCAGGTTAGGATAGCAAGAGAAAACAGAGAACTCTAAGAAAATAACCTAGAACAGCAAATGGAATCTCCTTAATAACTCTGGTGCAAAAATGCTAAGGCTCCTTTAATTTAACACATTTATTGGGCATATATTATGTATGTGCTTATGAGGATTTTGGCTCACAAGCAGCCTCTAAGACTTGAGGCAGAAGAGTCATGCCTACGTTTGTAGAAGTAATATTTACTAAATTTCAACTGTGTACCAGGTACTAAAATGAATGCTTTCCAAGGCTATGCTGAGGAGGAATCTGGAGTAGACAGTGACGTAAGCACTGACTTTGAAATGTTATAACCAATGACACATTTTTTTTTGCCAATCCTTAGCAAAATGAGAGAGAAAAAAAAAAGACATGTAAATAAAGCTTTCTCTCTACATACATTTGTTGGTACAAGGCTGCCAACTGTCTATTTTCGACAAAGACTGACCTTTATTCTGAGATCACCTTTGCACTTTTCTGACATTGAACTATTCTGTTTTATAAAATAATGGTAGAAACAGATGCTAGCTTTCTTTAAAAGTGAACTTATCAATTACAAAAAAAAGTTCTGCCAGGATGGTGGCTCATACCTGTAATCTCTGCTACTTGGGAGGCTAGGGCAGGAGGATCACAAGTTTGTGGCCAGCCTCTGCAATTTAAAAAGACCCTATCTCAATAAAAAGCTGGGGAAGGGAGGACTAGGGGTATAGCTCAGTGGTGAAGAGTGCTTGGCTAGCATGCAGAAGTCCCTGGGTTTAATCCCTGGTATCATATATACATACATACATGCAGTTTTAACCATTGAATTCCTAGTTTTGACAACCACAAGGAAAAGGATACTGCAAGGTCTAAGGATGACTTTAGTTATCTAAACTAAAAATCTGCTGAAGATCTCAGGAAAGGTACCTAATTCTCAGTGTCAAGTTTCTCATCTATAAGATTGGTTAAAAAAAAAAAAAAGCCCGGTATAGTGGTGTATGCCTGTAATCCCAGTACTTGGGAGGCTAAGACAGGAGATTACAGGTTCAAGGACAGTCTCAGCAATTTAGCGAGACCCTGGTTTAAAATAAAAAACAAAATATGCCTTGGGTTCAGTTCCCAGTAACCCCAGCCACATGCACACTTACAAATGCCTGCTTCAGAAGATTAGTACCTAATTCATAATACTCAAAGCTATAAAGTACCAAAAAGTTGGTATTTGCCACTTAACGGTCCTAGAGAGGACTTAACTATTTGTATTTCTTTAAATTTTCCTCCAAAAGACAGATTTTTCATAATTTCTTTAATGTCTATGCTTAGCTCTCATTAAAACACACTATTTATATTAAAAAGCAGGATTTTTTTTCTGCCTCTGAAAACCCCACTAGAGGAAGCTTACTGGAATGAATATACTAACTTACAAATAGTTCTGTGGGCTTCTTATTAGTACCTGGGAAATAAGAAAAAGGTACTTTTAGAATTTAGACATATGGCAAAGAAAAGTTAGTACCTGAGAGCAAAACTAGAAAAGTCCTAATCATATTACGGCCTCAATTAGCAATGTGAAAAGGAATCCACCCCGAGAGACACTAGGCACGATGCTGAAGGGACCTGCAAGAAATCTGGGCTCAGGCATGGTGGCCACATCGTTGCCTCGTATGGGAAGAGAACGGAACTACACGAGGAGTGTGGAGCTGAAGAAACCTAGACACCATATCATACCCTACTCACTGGGAAGTTGTATTGTTGTGGAATATGGATGTTTCTATAAGTAGAATAAAATATTATGTAACATTACTCAGTTCATTTCTGTTGGTTCTTTGTGTACCAAGCAACCTGATGATGTTTAGTTTTGTGGGTATCTTGATGTCAAAAAAAAAAAAAAAAAAATGACATAAGGCTGCCAGGCACCAGAGGGCATTCCCCATTACAAATGAACAGACTGGCCATCCAGTTTAAGAATAAATCTCTTTTGAGTTGGTTTAAGTCCAATAGTTTCTCACAGAATTTATTAAACTAATTTTCTAAATCTGCATAAGTGAAGGTCACAACTGGCAGAAAGCCTTGATTCTGAGTTTCCATTCACACCAATGGAGCTCTTCTCCTTTGAGGTCTACCTTGCTTCTCCTAGACATCATTTTAATATAAATATTAAGCTGGGCACATAGTGGTACACATCTGTGATTTCAGTACTTGGGAGGCTGAGACAAGAGGATTGCAGGTTTGAAGCCAGCTTCAGCAACTTAGTGAGGTTCTCAGCAACTTGGCAAGACCCCGTTTCCAAATAAAAAATAAAAAAGGACTGGGTTTGTACCTGGAAGGTAGAATGTCCCTGGATTCAATTCTCAGTATAAAAAAAAAAAAGAAAGAAGTAAAAATGATTTTGTAATTCCTAAATATATTAATACAAGCTACACAGGAAGGCAAATACATTTCATTAACAAATGTTTACTGACCACAAGGAATATAAAGTTACACAGAACATGATACGTAAGAAGCTCATAGTCTGGTGGGAGACAATACACACACGCAATTAGTAGTGTATGAAAAGTGCTTTGAACAAATAGGAATAAGACCACAGAAGGAACATCTAAATGCCCGGAGGCTCTTGTGAGCGCTTCACAGAGGAGGTGACATGTGAGATACTTGAAGATACATAGGAGTTATCCATCTAAAGCAGAGCGTAAGCAGGGCTCACTCTGGGCCTGTGCAAAAGACATGGAGGCTCAAAATAGCACGTCAAGAGAGGAGAAGGGAGAAAAGTCTATGCTTCCTGCCATGTGCATTAGCAGGTATTATGGGTGGAGAGGGAATTGGAGGTGACACTGTCTCATATTCTACACTGAGTGATTTGGATTTTTCCTAAAGGTAACAGAAAGCCACTGAAAAAATTAAAGCTAGGCAACCTACCTGATCTAATAGCATTTTAGAAACAACTCTTTGGACATATAAGAAACTTGTAGTAGTGGCTTCTTCTACTTTTAAAATTTGCTATAAATTATGTGTATTTTCTTGTTCTGTCTCTATTTCTTTCCATATACAGACTAAAAAGACCACAGTTAGAAAACCAAATTAAGAGACTACTGCAGTAGCAAATGCAGAAATGAAAAAAGTTGAAATCCAGGCAGTGGCAGAAGGAACAGATGAGGAGATGACAGATTTATCAGGTCTTAGAGATTGACTGAATAAAGTAGTGGCTAGGTGAGTTGTGATGTACTAACAGAGATCAGGAGAGATTAGGAGTATAGGAATAAAAAGTGGTTTGTGAAATAGGATGAAAATAAGGTTCAATTTTGGATACATTAAATTTTAAGTACCTGTGGCATACCAAGACAAAGAGTCTACTAAAAAGTAGAAATAAGATCTGGAGTTGTAGAGAATGTCTTAGCTGAAAAAACAGATTTGAAGTCATTGATGCATTCAAAGGAATCCGAGTCACCTCACAAAAGACATGGAGGGATAAGAAAAGAAGACAAGTTTAGGGCATTGAGTAATCCAGTAAATCAAGAGCAGAATAAAGAATAAGTAAAGGAAACTTAGAAAGATGGGTTTGAGGACAGGCAAGATCCAAGAACAAGTGGTTTCGAAAGCCAAGAGTAGAGTTTCAAGAAATGGGGTGTAGCATATAGTTCCAAATGCAGAAAACTGGTCAAGGAGAATGAATACTAAAAAGAAGTCATTAATTTTGGTAGTTCTAAGTTGGATGAAAATCTTAGTGAGATCTTTTCAGCATATAGCATAGCTCAAAATATGGTTATAAAGTAGAATATCAGCAGAAGGTTTGGTAGATATGCCTATTATTCCAAATCTTCAAATCTTACTGGGTTAGTGTAAATATACTGTTTTTTCTGTTTCCAATGACACTGAGAAGAAAGACTGGTGTATAAATGAATCAAACTTGTTCTAGCAAAAGAAGACATCAAGATGGGGGGAAAAGAAAGCGTGAAGAGTCCCTTCACATTCTAGCTTGTTTTCTGCCTTGCCATCTGAGGGTCACTCTTATCATTCTACAACAAGAGTGGCTTTTAAAAGAAGGAAACAAACTCTTCAAAGGAGAGAAGAGCCTGAGCCGAAAGCTGGAGAGTTGATTTTCCCCCAGAATCACAGTTCAGGTCCAGTCAACTTACTTTCAAGTCTAAGGGCCTCTGAGTCCCTCCCTGCACTCTCCACAGAGGGTACAGGGTCCTCCTCTGCTCCTCTCTCAGAGGGCTCTTCTTCAGCAGCATCCAGTGACTGTGAGTTGTCAAAATATTTCTGTTTATCATGGCTGTTGTCCAGGGTTTTCTCATGACAATTACCTCAATGACAAGAGACACAGATATTGCACATTAGAAATTTCTTGTGTTGTCCCACAATGCAAGGTCCCAAAATCTCAAGAAGAGCAGAAGGTGACAGTGTTGGGTTTCTTCCACACGCAAAAATCAGTGCACAAGAACGACCACAGCCAGACTGCTATTTGGATTCAAAATTCTGCACTGAAGTTCAAGTTTTAGCTGCCAGGCTATGTTGGGGGGTGGGTACTGACAATAAAAATCAAGCCCCAAGATCTTGTTCCATTTATAATGGTTGTGAAATATTCTCTTGCAGTTGAAAATATATATATAAAAAAATCCTTCTGTTTGCTTTTAGATGTGAGAAATGACACATTAGTACTGAGTAAGTCTGAAACAGATTAATTATAGCAGAGAAATATTCTTGCATCATACCTTAAAATCACATATGCTAGGGTGAAAGATGATGAGAAAAATGAAAACCAAGGAATAAAAGAAGGATAATGGTAGAGATTCCATACTTAAGACAGCGATATAGCAGAGGTTCCTATTTTTCTTTTGGTAAGCAAATTTTGGAGCTAGGCATGGTGCTGTACACCTGCAATCCCAGCTATGCAGGAGGCTGAGGCTGGAGGACTATGAGTTTGAACTTAGCCTAGGCAATGTAGGAAGACTCACCTTAAAAAAAAAATAAATAAATAAATAAAAGTTCTAGTCATGTGAATGACTTATCTAAGCATAAAACATCAAATTTTAAATGTAATCCTAGCGTTGTTTGATAATTTTTGACACATAGTAAGATTAACTTCTACTACAATTTTGCCAGTGAGACAAAGCGTTTTGATCCTTTTAGGGATAATGCATTAATGTGCATAAAACAAAATAACCAGTATTTAGGTCCACTTGTTGGTCATTTTCTGAGTAAGAGAAAAGTAGGCTGTTGTGTCTGATGTGGCAGTCGATCTGGCTCACTAAACAGATGTCTTCTTCCTCCCTTATATCCTATGTACGCTGTCACTAAAGATACATATTTAGTGGAAGGCCACAGATTTCCTACTAGAGGATAATTATTTCATTAAGAATGTATAAGTAACTGCTCTCCTTTAGCAGGACATTCAAATGTGTTCTAAAAGTTTGTTTTCTAGAGAATGTTCTTTCAAAGAGATGTATGCACCCACAAAAGCTCTCTGCATCAATGGAATTTCAGGAAGTCTTTTTCTGGATTTGATGATTTCCTTTTAGGTTCTATAATTTAAAAAAGTACTTTTCAGGCTAGTTCCCTAATTATACCAGAAACTGGAATAGACTCCATACTTTTTCCAGCATAGTAAGTTGAGAATGAGGAGACCACATGCCCAGGGAGATACTTTCTATTTTCCAGTTCTGCACTCTTGCACATCTGAGGATACCATACACAGGCTATGTCAGAAGCCGAGGACTGTTTCAAGAGAGTTTTAGTTTTTATAAGCAACTTGGGAAGACAGGAGACTAGACAAATGATACTGAGATAGTAGGTCATGCCAAGTGCACACTTCCGAAGATAAGCTTCAAGCAAGCAGAAGCTGAATTATGAAGAACAGGCCGGACTACAAAAGGGAGAACTACAAGGATGGGATCCAGCATTTTTCAAGTGCTTGGGTTGTTTCTTTCCACTTAACCCTTATAAAAATCTTGTGAAGTATTAGTAATTCTCATTTTTATATATGGAAACTAATTCTCAGTGAAATTAAGCAACTTGCCTAAAGTCAAGCAATAAGTGGCAGATCTGAGATCTGAATCAGGTCCATCTTACTACAAAATTTCTTGGCTGTTCACTAGTTGGTGCTATGTCTAAAAGAAAAAGACGAGGAGGTGGCATTCCAGGCAAGAAAGCATAGTGTGTTGGGCAAAGCAACAGGAAGGGGAATTTTCATTTGTGTTTTGACACAAGTAGTTTGACAGACACAGTGGGTGTGTGTGCAAGCACACACACAAACGCCTATTGAGTGGTAATGGGAAAGAAGCCACAAGCAATGGCAGTTGCTTTCTTTTTCTAGATGCTCCTGTAAGAGGACAGAGGTTGCTGATTTGCCTTCACTTCTGTTCTGACCATCTGGTATGTAAAGTACAGGGGAACTAAACCTAAGAACATTAAAATAAAACAGAGCAAAGATAAACAACTCTGCACACTCAGTTGACTAATTTACTATGAAGAACATCACACTTCTCAGAGATGATTTTTAATTGGGATATAAATAAGCATGGCTATTAAAAGCAGAGAGAAAATAATGACAATGATGCTGATTAAAGCATTTTTCACCTTGACACAGGTTATGTAAAATTCACCATTACCACATGAAGGACAAACCTGTAACACCGAGACCCAGGGAATTCTGAAGCTGTTTTCCTCCCCCAACCTTTGCATCTCTTCTGTTTCTCTCTCACCCTCTTCCTACTGTAAACCTTTAATTGGTTTAATCTTTTAAAATATCTGCAATACAGCCAGGCATGGTGGTGCATGCCTATAATCCCAGTGGGAGGATGAGAAAGGATCACAGGTTAGAGAACAGCTTCAGCAAGTAGTGACACTCTCATCAACCTAGCAAGACCCTGTTTCCAAATAAGAAATAAAAAATTAGGCTGGGGATCTAGCTCGAAAGTAGAATGCTTCTAGGTTCAATCCTCAGACACATGCACACACCTGCAATACAAATAAAACTGCCTTATAGGCAATTTATAACATATGTGAACAAGACTCTCCTTCTGCATGGCTTTAAACCTGGAACCCTCCTGAAGCAAGCCCTGAGCATTCAAAGACTCTTGCACTCCAACTCAGGATACTGGAGCCAATATCTCTCTGAGGAGAGAAGAGGGACCAGAGAGAACTGGGAGAAAGGAAGAAACAAGAGGTTTATGTTAGGGTATTTCTTGGAAGTACACAGCACCAAAATGATCAAATACAAACCAAATGCTTTAAGATTAAGAACTGTTAATATTAACTTTCTTACACTAAGAGTTAAAAACAGACTGGTTTAGAATTCTGGTGTGATCTGTATAGGTAGCTAAGCTAATAACAGAAAGTCAAATGGCTTAATTTTTAAACTACTTCTTCCAGCTAACTAGCATGTCAGAAAGAACCAAAGTCTCTATTCTCTGAACCACAGTATTGGTCTGCTCCGGGTCAAAGAAGAACTAACCAAAGTTGCTTACATGAAAAAATAATAATTTCCTGGCAGAGGTGAAGATGATGTCCTTGTTAACGAAACAAGAAAAGGTTGGAGAAGGAAATGTGGAAAGACATCTGGAAAGTAACAAGTCCTGTTCCATGCATATGAGTATTATTTTTTGCTGATGCAAAAGTGAGGAGATTCTATGGCTTAGGCTAACCTTGAGAGGTATGTTTTAATTTTTTTAAAGGACCTACATGATTTAAGTGAAATGTTTTAGATAACAAGGTCCCAAGTGAAAATGGAAACACTTTTCTATGCATAACGCTCTGTACTTGCTTGCAAAGCATTTAACATCTAATTTGAATCCTGGCAGTTTGGTTTTTCTTAGAAATAAGGGACTATGGGGAAAAACCAACTAAGTATAAAACTCCAAGGAGAGCAGATTCTGGAACTAATGTAAGATCAAAGAAATATCAGACTATTTCTTGCAAGAATCGGGTTATTATTATTGACCTATCCTGCTAGAGTGTTCTGGAAAACAAAAACATTTAAGATGCCTTTTAATTATTCTCCTGAGGAGTAAAGGCACAATTTATCCTATGTTAGTTTTTTTCAGAGTAAACCAAGTTCTCAAGAATGCCTATAATTTCTAAGGTTATGGGAATCTTCTTTTTTTTGTGTTAGTTTGTTTACAAAGTCCTAGAATACTCTCCACTTTCTAACTAGAGATGAGTTAGCATTCACATGTTAAAAAGAATTTGTATGTTCTGAAACTCATAAATTGGTAAAGAGATTTCTAGCTGGATACCTTACAATCCTCTAGGGTTAATTATAACAAAGAAATGCTACAAATGAATTGAGAAGCATCAAAACTTTGTAAAAGCCAAGTAACTAAAGCCAGCATCAGTGGCAAGATCATGTGGTTGTTGTAGCATTATAGCACAGTAGTTAAGAGCACAGACTACACAAATTTAAATCCTGTTTCCATTACTTCCTAGTTCTGGAAAGCAAAAGGAGTTATTTTTATCCTCTTGTATATTAGTTTCTTCATCTGCAAATTAAGTTTAATAGTAGTACTACTACCTCATTAGGTTGTTGAGAATTAAATGTAAAGATATGGATCACTGTTTAGCACATGGTAAAATACATTATTTTAATTTTTTTTATTATTATTTTTTTGCAGTACTGGGGATTGAACTCAGGGGCATTCTACCTTCGAGCTATACCCCCAGCCCTATTTTTTATTCTTTATTTTGAAACCAGGTCTCACTAAGTTGTGGAGTGCCTCACTAGGTAGCTGAGGCTGGCCGCAAACCCGGATCCTCTGGTCTCAGCCTCCCAAATGCTGGGATTACAAGCGTGTGCCACCACGCCCGGCTGGTAAAATACATTATTAATGTTCTGCTAAAAAGTTGCAACAGAGTAAAAAGTCATACCAGTGTAAGCTTTTTAAACAAGGCGTTTTAGCTATGGCCTTTTAGCCATCTCAGAATCTCTAGTATGATCAACTGGCTATTAGATGTTATTAGTGTGTCTGCCTAATTTCAACTTGTGTGTGTGTGCGTATCAGTGTATGTGCAGGGGATGCTAGAGGTGACAGAGAGTTCATTTCTACCAGTATTTTACAAGAAAGCAGCAATCAATTCAGATTAAACTCCTCAGCATATCTACGCCCTAAGATATTTAGTATAAGAAATGAGCCTCACGGTCTGCTGTGTTCTCTTAAATACAATTTAATGGTCTTGGGAATTTGCTGCCCTACACTACAGAAATGGACAGCAGATGCCATGTGAATTAACACTCAGCTTTGCGCAGCTCAACCACTCCCCCAGCTTGTTCATACTGCTTCAGTCCTCCCCCAAATCCTACTCCTTCTAACATACTTATTTTTTCAGACAGTATACTCCTATTTTATCTAATTATATAATGAATTTCATAAATAATAACTAAAGTGATTTGCAATGGGAGCTAAGATTTGAATTTGAAGGCAAAGTTAACAGATGTTAGAAAAGTGGTTTTTGTGAAGAGTGGACTATTCTAAAGGTTTTCCTAGTAGCCCTGCTCTAATAAACTTATACTCTACAGTCTCCTTTCTTCTGCCTCTTAGAAAAGTTACCTTATAGAAAGCATTCTGGTATATTTAATTAAATACTAGGTACCTAAGTGGAAAATACAATACCATCAACTTTTTAACAGATAGGAGTCACTTTTAATAGTATTTCACACCTTTCTTTCCCTTTTCTTTTTTCCTCCTTCCTTCCTTCTTTCTGTGTGTGTGGGATACTGGGGACTGAACCCATGGCCTCAAACATGCTAGGCAAGCACTCTAACACTGAGCTATATACCCCTGGCTGGCCCTTTCTCTCTATCTTTCTACCCAATGTACACAAAATTATGAAGTTGTAAAACTTAATTATGTTTTGAAAATAGGTATCTTAAAAGCACATTGTGAATGTTTTAATTTACCTTCTGACATTATTTCATGATGTTTCTAATAAAATATAATCTGTTTTTTAGAAAAGGTATTAAAGAGCTGGGCGTGGTGGCGCACGCTTGTAATCCCAGCATTCGGGAGGCTGAGACCTGAGGATCCGGGTTCGCGGCCAGCCTCAGCTACCTAGTGAGGCCCTCCGCAACTTAGTGAGACTTGGTTTCAAAATAAAGAATAAAAAATAGGACTGGGGGCGTAGCTCGGAGGTAGAAGGCCCCTGAGTTCAATCCCCAGTACCGCAAAAAAAAAAAAAAAAAGAAAAGGTAGTAAAGTAAATCATGAAGTAAAGTATATCTTTCAATTGCTCAGCATTGTTATATAAAACAAAACAAACAAACAAAAAACTTTAAAATATTACCAGGAAACTGTTACTTAGGATAGCCTCTGGAGTTTTGGTACCACGCAGAGTTAACAGGTAAAATATTAGAAGAAGACAGAAACTTTACTGGGAACACAAACTTTTATGATTTATACCTCCAAAGGTGGTGAAAAGAGTTTGATAGCCTTTTGCTAAAAGGAATATGCCATGGTATGAATTCAAATTCTCTATTTTTTTTTTTTTTTTTGGTGTGTGTGTGGGTCGGGGTGGGGGGTACTGTGGATGGAACCCAGGGCATTCTACCTCTGAGCTATACTCTCAGCCCTACTTTATGTTTTTTATTTGAAACAGGATCTCACTAAGTTGCAGAGGCTGGTCTTGAACCTGCGATCCTCCTGTCTCAGTCTCCTAAGTCCTAGGATTACAAGTGTATGCCACCATGGCCAGCTTTGAATTCAAAATAAAGTCTTAACATATGAACTTGAGCAAATCAATGTATTTTTTTTTTTTTTTGTATTTAGGTTCTTTATCTGAAATGAAAAGATAAACTACTGTACTATGAAGGAGATTCCTGGAAAACACCATTAATGAAACCACTGCTCAAATAAGAACACAATGAAACCTTGATGGCTAACAAGTGTACCTAGAAGACAATTGAGGACACTGCTGTCCTCTAAAATCAGGAAGATAAATGATTCAATAGAAGAAATGGCTCCTTGGGTCTGTTCTTATTCAGCAATTACTACCAAATCAAATTCTTTGCAAGAGACTATAAAGTAGTAATTATGGACCGAGTGACCTTAAAAGTGCAATGCCAGAGAGAATTAGAGACCTGAAATTCCCTCTTGGTGAGGTGAATGAGTCAGAAGAGAGCATGTGGTCTGTGTGTGTGTGCGTGCGTGTGTGTGTGTGTGTGTGTGTGTGTGTGTGTATGTGTGTGTGTGTGTGTGTGTGTGTGTGTTACTCTTTTACTACATACTCTGAAGCTGAATCCTATTCCTGGAGACTACCCTGTTCATACATGGTAAGGGAATCTACTTTGTCGAATTGTGTACTGAATTGGTTTCTGCAGACCTATACTCTCTGCTTCATTTTAGAGCAGAAAAAGAAGAACTGACTTTAAATCTAGCCTCTTGATCTTGCATTAAGGTGTTCTCTTAAATGACTAAAGCACAGGAAGCAAAGTCAGAGCCAACTGAAACAGATACTATGACACATAGGCATGACGTGTGAGCTGTCAGAAACCACATCAGTGATGGAATCCAAGCTCTTGGCAGCTATCATTTTCTCTAGAAATTTGAAAGATCAGATTAGATTTCAAAATAAGGGAATTTAAACATTCATTAGAAGTTGACTAAGAGTTCCCATGCAGAAACTACACTAAAAATAAATAACTAAAGAAAGGAAAAAGAAATTTAATTGCCAGAGCTGTATTATTATTTTTAATCTAAATCTCTGAAATAAGCTGGGTGTGGTGGCACACACTTGTAATCCCAGCATTTGGGAGGCCTAAGACCAGAGGATCCGGGTTCGCGGCCAGCCTCAGCTACTTAGTGAGGCACTCCGCAACTTAGTGAGACTGTTTCAAAATAAAGAATAAAAAATAGGGTTGGGGGTATAGCTTGGAAGTAGAATGCCCCGAGTTCAATCCCCAGTACTGCAAATAAATAAATAAATAAATAAATAAATAAATAAATAAATAAATAAATAAAATAAGTCTCTGAAATATTTCAGCCTAGGGAAATCTCTTCAAGCAAGAATACTGGGGAACCAAATCCAAAAGACTTAGGCATACTGATTTACCTGTAGATGTTAATTTTGAATGAGGGTCAAAAGAGACATTTGTTTGTAACTTTCATTAGAGAGTTTCTTTGTAACAGTAGAGACTGGAGGTTGGAGAATATCTATTACATGTGTCAGTTTACAGGGGACACCCAAGACAAGACTATTCCTTCCTGTGTTGGAAGCTGCAGACTTTAAAATGAGATCTGTATCTACATATGCATGTAGATGGCAATCTGGGAAAACAGCAGGCATATACAACCTACTTTTTATTATTTGTATTACTTAGATGTTCTTCATAGTTCAGACTCAAAATGTCATCTGCTACTTTGCCACCAAAGTGCATTCTAGGCGCTAAACACAGAGCCCAGGGCACAGAGCATGTGGTGGGCCAGAGTATGAAGAAGAGAAAAGACTAGTTCTTGCTGTCAAGAAGCTTGGAGAGTCCTGTAAGAGTTGTGTGATGTGCATAAATAAATACAATGGCATGTCACAGGAGCTGGAGGAGATTGACCAGTGACATTACTTTATAATGAGGGGCTCAGGTAAATCACATGGCAACAGTGGATCTTGAAGGATGGGTAAGTTTGGGACTTTTGGGGTGAGGAAAGGAGGGAGTTGTGGGAAAAAGCTGCAGAAAATAATGTGTACACATAACCAGGAGAAGGGGATGTATGTAGTACAGAAAACAGAAGACCCCCCAGTCATCACTATATACCAGGATTTGGTATAATTTTCTGCAGACTCTGTAAAAGGCAGACATTAAAGTTCTTAAGTAAGCTAGGTGTGGTGGGACATACCTATAATCCCAGGACTTAGGAGGCTGAGACAGAAGAATCACAGGTCTGAGATAGCCTCAGCAACTTAGTGAGACCCGGCTGCATAATAAAAAATAAAAGAGGCTGAGGTTGTAGCTTAGGGTAGAATGCCTCTGGGGGGTTTAATTGCCAGTGCCAGACCAAAAAAAAAGCTCTTAAAAAAAAAAGTCAGCTTAAATTGAGCACATCTCTTTGATTCAACTACATACTTTTCCAGTGAGTTTGCTTCACTCAATTCTTAAGAGAACAAGCCTACAAACAGATGGCGGAGGGCAGGAATGCTTAGGTTCCCTAGCTACTCGCAACCCTAGGGGTTTACCACTTGCCTTTCCTTTCTCCTGTGTAAGTGACCAGTCACCTGCTGATGCAGAGGAAAGAACTCTAGTAGAAAAGCAACAGACTAATTCTGGGCTTCTTCTTCAAACTGAAAATGGAGGTAGAGATGAGAATGGTGGGGAAGGAACCTGCTATCACAAGTATCTGCTGGGCATATCTAGTTTGCCCTTTTCCCTAGAGTAAGGATATAATGCCAGTCAAATAGAAGCTCAAAGGCTAGCTGGTCTTTTTCACTCCTTAGATTAAGTAAAATGTAAGGACAACATCTTTAAAGAAAAATCCAAGATCTTAGTTATTCTATAAATGGTCAGGTCTTGGGTCTAGTATTCTTTCATAGGACTTAGATATATGGACAACAAGTAAGCACTAGAAATTGTTCTTTTCATTTGTATGGGTAGTGAATATATTTAAGTCAAGGTTATAAAACCTCACTCAAGTCGCTCTACCAAAGTATGTTTTGAGTGAAGCCGTGTGGATTTTGGCAACAAAGTTCCCTAACTCCCTGACTGCAGATCCTACTTCAGGGGTGTGAGATTAGAGGCACTGGATTTGGGCATACCCACCTATACCTACCTACATACAGCCATTGCACAAAACCAAGTAAAAAGCATAGAAAAATACAGTATGGTATCATATTATTTCCTCTTACTTTATGTCACCACATGAAGGTCACCTGGAGACACCTCAGAGGCTAGTTTATACATCATAACACAGCTTCCAGGATCTTACTCATTCTCTCCCAATTTTTAACATTTATGTTTTTAGCCAGTGAACTATAAGAGATGTGGTAAACTGCTCAATTTTTGTTTATATTGCTATCTCTAGCTATATTTCACATCATCAAGGGAAACAAGGCTATACTACTGAACATACAGCAAAAATCAGTAGACTTGTTCAACACCTGGTACCCTATCAGCTCCCTCTAGCTGATAGCTATTGCCCTCTAGCTCCTTCTTCCTGGAAGTTGTTATCCTTATTATTTTCTATAATCATCACTTTGGATATGCATGATCTGACTGGATGGTCTTCACAATGCCTGGCAGCACAGCTAAAGAGGTTTAAGCTGCTTTGAGAAAAGCAAATTTTGAATGCTAAATTAAGGTTTGTTCTTTTAAAAGACAACTAAATGAGGAAGCAAATTCAAACTGTGTTCTTTTAATTGCTGTAAAATGTGATTTAAATTTCTCCTGAATCTTTGTGATCATAACTCAACAAACTTTGGTGGTTAAGGAAAAGTAACAGATCACTGGGATTTTCCTAGTCAAAGAGCACAGTGCTCAATATGAAATAAATTCAACCACTGGTAATAACTACTAATAATGAAAGAAAAAAAGGAGGGTGGGAGAAAAACTCAAATTAGTATATATGCATAATATACCTGGCAGGTATCCTCAGTCTTACTAATGCTTTTTTAATTTTAAATCTCACTAATGCTTTTTTTTCTTTCTTTTTTTTTTTTGGTACTGAGATTGGAACCCAGAGGCATTCTACCTCTGAGCTACTCCCCGCCCCGCCAGCTCTAGTTTAGTTTGAAACAGGGTCTTGTGAGGTTAATGAGAGGTTAATAGTTTAACAGGGTCTGGTGAGGTTAATAGTTTGAAACAGGGTCTTGTGAGGTTAATGAGAGCCTTACTACTTCCTGAGGCTGTCCTTGAATCGGCAATGCTCCTGTCTCAGCCTCCCAAGTACTGGGATTACAGGAGTGTGCCACCACGCTTGGCTTTGGCTTCACTAATGCTTTTTTCCAGTGACTATCCAACTCACTGCTTTATTTCCATCAGGTTATAGACTGAGTAGAGATCATCTAAAGATCAGATTTTGAAAGGAGTTTAAATACTTGATAATTAGTTCTTTTTTTTTTTTTTTTTAAAAAAAGTATTCCCCAAATGGGAATTCATTTCAGTTGCCTCATAGCATATATAAATATTTACTGAGCCGGGCGTGGTGGCTCACGCTTGTAATCCCAGCTTTTGGGAGGCTGAGACCGGAGGATCGGGGTTCGTGGCCAGCCTCAGCTACCTAGTGAGGCACTCCACAACTTAGTGAGACCCGGTTTCAAAATAAAGAATAAAAAAAAAAAAATAGGGCTGGGGGTGTAGCTTGGAGGTAGAATGCCCCTGAGTTCAATCCCCAGTACCGCAAATAAATAAATAAATAAATAAATAAATAAATAAATAAATAAATATTTACTGAAGAACAAATCATTTAAAGTTTTTCTTTAAAAGGAGCCTACTCATGAAGCATGGTGGCACATACCAGTAATCCCAGTACTTAGAAGGCTAAGACAGGAGGATAAAAAGTTTGAGGCTAGCCTCAGCAACTTAGTGATGCCCTCAGCAACCTAAGTGAGACTCTGTTTCTCAGTAAAAAAATAAAACAGGGCTGTTGTGGCTCAGAGGTACAGTGCCCCTGGGTTCAGTCTCTAGTACAAAACAACAACAACAACATTCTACCAAAGTATAATTGATATTCTGTATGTGTAATCAGAATAATCTTTTTGAATGGGGAAGACTCATGTAAATGTTTGCTCTGTGCGATGGCAAAGCCTAACATTACATAAACTAAAACATCTCTAAAAACACCTAGAAAGATGAATGAAAACTGAAGATTTAAAAGGAAAGAAAAGGCCAGGGATGTATCTCAGTGGTAGAGCACTTGCCTAGCATGTGTGAGGCCCTCGGTTTGATACTCAGCACTGCAAATTAATTAATTAAATAAAAAAGAAAAGACAACATCCAATGAACCTGCCTCACTTACTACACACAAGTGTATGTAACTAGAAGTCAGTTCCCTTTAGTGCCTCCCAGGAGACTACGATAACACACTTTACTGAAAATATCTTGGTCAGTGAATTATGGCAGCCAGATTAAATAGATTTTATTTTGCTCATCCTACGTATTTTTTCTTGGTTAGTGTTTATAATTACTTTGTCCTTTGTCATGTGAGTTCAGAGAATCATTAAGTTCCTGATGTAGAATAAAGCCTATACACAAGATGGATAAATAAAACTCTCTACCTGGTCAACTGATAAGTGATCCCAAAATACAACTAACAATAACTTTCAGCAGACATCCCCCACTACATATAAGCAGAACTGTGATCTAAATTTGACTTAGTACTTCAAAAGTATTATGACTTCCTTTTAGGGACTCAAGACAGGAACACTAACACTGGCATAGACCATTTGCACATCTAAATGTTAAGCTCTGTAATGCAGAGGTTATGTAATTTGTAACTTTATTTTAAGTTAATGAGCATTAGGTAGTCCATAACAGAGTGGCAAAGCTGCGGTGTTACCCGACCCTGGCTGCCTTCAAGAAGTGCTACTGGACATCTAAATGCCCTATTTCTTCAATCACGTATCAAAATTTTCTATTTTATTTCAAACACACAATTACATTTTTGTGTTTCTAACAAGTAAATGTTTTTTTTTTTTAAAGTTTTTATTTGTGTCTTGTTATTAAGGTGTTGCCTAAAGAATGATTCTTGATGGGTGTAGTGGCAAATGCCTGTAATACTCATACTTGGAAGGCTAAAAAGGAGGACCACAGATTCCAGCCCAAATTATCAGAATGGTCTGCTAGGCAGTAAAGATGTGGCTCTATCAACCCTGATTCATTTCTGCTTCCACCTCTGATATCTTCACTGCAATTGCACCAGTCTTCTTGCTATCTGTTCCTTCCTGAGCCTTTGTAGTGACCAATCCCTGTGCCCATGCTCTCGTGGTGCACATCCGCATGGTCAGAAGCCTAGCCTCCTTTAAGTCTTTGACTGTGTCACTTTCTCAACTGGACCCCTCCTTGACGACCCTGACACCCCATGCGGTTTTTCCCCATAACAGTTGTCTTATAACATATTAAATAACTTACTATGGGTACCATCTACTCTCTATTTCTTTCTACTAGAATACATTTCCATAAAAGACAGGAGTTTTACATTAAAGAAAGAAACTGAAGATCTTAGAAGGTGGAAGGACCTTCCATGCTCTTGGATAGACAGAATAAATGTCAAAATGACCATTCTTCCAAAAGTTATCTATAGATTCATGGAATCCCCGTTAAAATACCATGGTCGTTCTTCACAGATATAGAAAAATGACTCTTTAAATTCACTTGGAACAACAAAAAATGTAGGATAGCCAAAACAGTTCTCAGAAATAAGAACCATGCCGGAGGCACCACAATCCC
>PVLC010004600.1:0-76622 GCA_004027655.1 Graphiurus murinus | reverse complement strand
GTACTGGGATTACAAGTGTGCACCACCCCACCTGGCTCTAGAAAGATATTTTAAAAAGATGTATTTCTTTGAAGTTTGGCAAATCTAATTGTACTTTAGTTTCTTTGTCTTCCATTAAATTCAAGGAAAATTAAGTTTCACTTTGCTTAAACAGCAAGCTTACTAATTTTAATAACATAATTCTAAGGAAAATAGTCTGAGTTCTACATAAATGACTTGGAGAATTCTTTCTGCAACTCAGCCCTGTTGTTATTTACAGGATGCCTGGAGGTAGAGGCCAGCAGAACCAGGAGAGGTACACAGATCCTGCAGTCAGGAATCCTGTACCCGCTTCTGGCCCTGACTCAGATAAACTCTCCTGGGGTGGCTCCCATCAACTCACTGACCTCTTGCCTCCTTTGTACAGAGGGAACGTTCTCTTCCCCTACAGTCTTACAGGAAGTGCACGAGTTAAGATAGCACAGGGACAACTTCTCAAAAAGCAGGATCATGCTCTACTATGTGAACAAAGAAGGTCAAATTCAACCAGAAGAGCCCATTTCCTGGCCCTATTAGAAAAGAGCTGCCTAGGCCCAAGGAGCTATCACACCGGCTACTGGACACATGTTCATTTTTCCTGCACCATTATGGAAATGGACTTCCGTTTAGGGAAACACGCATCCTGGAGTTGCAAAAGAAGAGGAAATTGACCTTGAGGACAATTAGACAGGGACACTAGCCCTAACTCCCTGCTCTTGGCCCATGAACTTTGGGGCAGCCTAAGACTTGAACTTGAGCCAATATGAGTGTCCCCCTGGGTAGCCATTCATGGAGAGAACCTGACCCAATCAGAGACATGCTGAGACTTGGCTTGGGAAAGCTTCTTGTTGTCCCCCATGGATTGGAGACGGAAGGTATGTAGGCTCCCAAGCTGCTGCAATCACCTGGAACCACGAGTGGAGGACCCTCCCATGAATGCAGTGGCCTTGGCAGAAAGCCAGGCAACAGAAATAGAGAGAAGTCCATCCTGGTGACACGGCCTGACTATCCAGTCAGGTCAGGTGGAGGCCAGCCCACCCTTATCCTTATTTGCTTACATGAGCCATTCATCCTTTTGTTTGTTTTCTTACTTAGGCTACTAACTAAACATTTCTCAGTAATTTATATAATTCTTTTTTTGTGTGTGTGGTACTGGGGATGGAACCTGGGGGCATTCTACCTCCAGCCCCAGCCCTATTTTTTTATTCTTTATTTTGAAACAGGGTCTCACTGAGTTACAGAGGGCCTCACTAAGCAGCTGAGGCTGGACACGAACCCAGATCCTCCAGTCTCAGCCTCCCAAAGGCTGGGATTACAAGTGTGCGCCACCATGCCCAGCTTGTTATATAATTGTTTTTCATTGGAACTCATAGAAACTAATAAACCTCTGCATGATACAGCGCAAATGCTGACTCTTTTACTAAAGCTTCCCTAACCTTCCTCCTAAATACACACATTCTCCCTCCCTAAAACTGCCACAGCACTTTATCTGGGCATGTCTCCTGGAACCTACAGGTCCTCGCCATGGAGCACAGTGCACACATGCAACATATTCACAGACCAAATGGCTCTGTCAATCCAGACTCCAAAGACACTGATTCTCATTCTCCTGGCAACGGATGTCCCAAAGTCAGGCATGGAATATATACTCTATACATGATTGTAGAATGGCTGGATGGGCAGTTGGACCAATGTAGTTCTAGTGAGTTTTAATTTTATCAGTTAGGAATCAAGAAGAAAAGCCTACTAATGTCAAGTCTTTCTGTTAAAATTTTTTCTGTAATGTCCAAAGCCTCTGCTCCCGAGTAGCCAAGCCCAGCCTGGAGTTGCAAAAGGAGAGAATATTGGCCTTGAGAACAATTAGACAGGGACATAGACCTAACCCTGAACTCAGCTTAGTTAAATTCCTTGCTTCTTTCCACAAAACATCAAAGAGGATAGGAGGATCCCTTTTCATCCACATATTATTCTACCAAATTGACCTTCCAGGTCCATATACTGAAAGAAAAGCAAGCTGGGTGTGGTGGCCGCAAACTTGTAATCCCAGTACTTGGGAGGTTGAAACCGGAGGATCCAGGTTTGAGGCCAGCCTCTGCAACTTAGTGATACCCTGTTTCAAAATAAAGACTAAAAAATAGAACTGGGGGTGTAGCTCGGTGGTAGAATGCCCCTGGGTTCAATCCCCAGTACTGGGGGAAAAAAAAGAAAGAGCAATTGTTTGTGGCTTTGAAACTAAGTCCCCCGAGTAAGTTTGTAGAAAAACATGGAGAAGGGTCATTTATTGTCTTTCTATCATGCTGTCCAACTTGCAGCAGCAGCCTTTCATCTACCAGGAAGCAACCCCAGTATTACCAATCTCCAGTCAGATGCAATCTACTGAGAATTACACGTGGAGGCAGGGCAGGGCTGGGCCGGGGGGTGACTCAAGGTGCCCAGGGTGCAAGCTTTAGGGAGATGCTCCTTGTGGGTTCCTGAGGTTAAGGCAGATGAGGACCCCCTTAAAGTCTACACCCTCAGCAGCTGGCTTGCCTCCCCCACCTTTTGCCCCAGCACAGAAAGGGCCCGTGGCATCTGTCCATCTGTCCTTTCCAATTCCTCTCCAGCCAGCAGCCCAGCCCTTCCCTGCCTTGCCACCAGCTATGCCACCACATGTCACCGGTCTCTGCCCTGAGCTCTGCCCAGGGCTGTCTGGCTGCCTTTGAGTCACCTGTTGCCAATCATTCTAGCTTCTGGTCTTGGGAACTTTCTCCTTAGTTTATGATCTGATCACACTTCATAAACTTGATTAATAGGTCTTTTATTTTTTCTACTCAACTATAATCCAAGCTCTGTCTATCTGTTAGCTTTGATGGTCTTGGATTAGACACTACCTGCCACCAACCAAGTTTTAGGATCTGATACCCAGAATCAGAGGGACCTCAGCTCTGCCTGCAGTCCTAGACCCCAATCAGTCTTGGGTGAAAGGCCCTCCCCAGTGCTCCCCGGGCTCCTCCAGGTCCTGTAGGTCCTGGCAATGTGAGACCCCAACCTGCTCCCACCCATCCATCTCTGCCTTCTTGCAGGCCTCACCCCTACCTGGACCATGACCTTAGTCTCCTATTGAGGATCCCCTTTCCCTAGTCCAGAGTCTTTGCTTCAGTTTCTGAACATATCCAAACATGCTCCATCAAAATCTTTGAAGAACAGGGTGAAATATAAATAAATACATTGCCAAATAAATAGATGCTGACCTTCCCAAAGTTGTCAAAAGTCACTTGAGTCAAAGTGCCAGCGTGCTGACTGTAATCACCCACTTCCTCCTTAATCCCCACGAGTGGGTTTCCAACAGCACCCTCCATTGAGTCCCATGCACACTGTATTCCCAGGATACTTACTGGCAAGACAAAAGTGTGTGCATGTGTGCTGAGCACACCAAATGCTCTGGAAATTGCAGGATAGAGTCCTAACTACTTCTAATCCCTGGGTCTGACTCCAGCCCACCCTTCCTGTGGCTGTCTTCTTATAAATCCTTCCTTAGATGCTCAGAGTGGCTAGTGCCTCTATCTTACACTTGCAGCCCTTCCTGGTGGTGGCCTTTCTCTTTCTTTCCTTCTGAGGCATGCTAAGTAAACGACACACCCTCTCGGAAGCTGCCACCCACTGTGAGCCCAGGCTGGGCACGTGGCCTTTCTGATATCACCAACCTTTGTCTCTGCCTTCCTTCTTGCTTCTGCTCTACAACAACTGCACGAGAACACATTGGATGCCAGTCGTGTACTGGACAGGTGACACTGCTACCTAACAGAGCAGTGTGACCAGGGCAACTATGAAGACACAGGCACAGGGGCAGCAAGTGATGCAGGCTTCCCCCAGCACGTTACAGTCTGCATTGTTCACTGCTGGTCTGCTTCTTCCACCTCACAGGACCTCACCGAGGGCTCGGGCTGTACACCCCAGCACCAAGCAGAGAACACGCCACTCCGTACATGTGACAGGAACACAGGCTGAAAGAACAGGCTCCACAGGCAAGCTGACCAAGTGCCAGTGGCCTGAGGGCAGATGCACAGCCAGCCACCAGTCCTGAGTTTAAAGCCACCTCGGGGCTACTCCTCAGTGTGAGCTCCAAGTCAGATCAGTGGCAAAGAATGGGGGAGGTTATTACTGACTTGTGACTAGAAGGCAGTTGTGGGTTATTTATGACACTGAGGTTTTGCAAAGAAATAATGAGTTTTTCCAGTAACTACTGGTGAGCTGGGAATATGTACGAATAATGTGGGTTTGTTTTTTCTTTTTGCAGTACTGGGGATTGAACCCAGGGATACTCTACCACTAAGCTATATCCCCAACCCTTTCTCTTTTGAGACAGGGTCTTGGTAAGTTGCCCAGGCCAGCTTTGAACCTGTGATCCTCCTAAGGCACTGGGATTATGTGGGTGTGCCACCATACCTGGCTTATATGTTATGATTTGTAAGCAACATGATCAAGTTTTTAAAAGCCATCCATCATGCTTAAAGGACAAGAATCCTGCCCTCTTGCTGGCTAGCCCAGCCTTGCCTGGCTGGTAAGCTGGGTCAAATATGCCACTTCAAAATATGCTACTTTCACATACATTATCCTGAGATGGAGGCAAATTAGAATCAATAGATATGGGAAGCTGCCTTCCTGGAGCTTCCTTTATCTGACAAAAAGCAGAAATTTCTAAGAAATGAGGACCATCATAAATCCCCTCTCCCAGGGAAGGTTTGTGACTATGAAGAAGCCAGAAAATCAGTGCCACGATGGGCTACACAAACAACTGGTGCTCCTTTAGCTTTCCCATATGTTTACCTTCCCACAGTTTACCACTCTTGGAACCTTAAATCCTTTTCCTTTATCTTGTCCCTTCTTTTAAAAGTTTATTATTACTTTTTTAAGATGTTATATAAACCAGGCATGATGGCGTACACCTATAATCCCAGGACTTGGGAGGCTGAGACAGGGGGATCTCATGTTCAAGGCCAGCCTCAGTAATTTAGCAAGACCCTGTTTCAAAATAGAAAATTAAAAAAAGGGCTAGGGAGTATAGTTCAGAGGTAGAATGTCCCTGAGTTCAATCCCCTATACAAGCCCCAGGCACATGCTGATAAAGTTTTTCTCCTGGTAATCGGTATTCTGTTAGTCTAATTTACAGGGCCCCAGAAGGAGAACCTAAATTTGGTAGAGAAAGCACTTTTTTCTCCCCATCTTGGGGAGAAATGCACCTCATACCTCATAGTAGAGATGGGACTGCTTACAAGCTGTGGCTACCTGGGGATCTTGGACAGCCTGTCCTCACTGCAATAGTGTGTGTGTGTGTGTGGGGGGGTAAACTGTGCTTTCAGTTGCTGCCAGCCCACATCAACCGCCAACACTGAAGAACAGGATGTCAGTCCTCACATATGCGAACAGGACGCAGGACCTATGCAGAGAACCAGCAGCCAAGATGGGAGACCCAACAAACAAGTCTCTGGGTCCCCAATGAAAAAGGGATAATGTAGGGGACATAAAACTTCTGTGCATGCCAATTTGCTTTTCAGGGAAGTTTAAGAACATATTACATTGGGCAAACAAGAACAGGCTGACTAGGAAGAGCATCTTGAGAACATTAAGCCCTTTTGGCAATAAAAAATAAACAACCCTGACTGTAGGGGAGTGAAAACAACTCAACCTGGGTAATAGGTGAAAGAAATCTACTGAAAAAAATATCAGTTGATGGATTAGAAAGTCAATACAAGGAACTCTCAGAGAATCTGGAAGAAAACAGGTAAAGCAGCAATATTAAGGGGGAAGGGGTGTTAGCTGGGTGTGGTGGCACACACCCCAGCCACTTCGAAGGTGAGGCCAGAAGATGGCAAGTTCAAGGTTAGCCTAGGCAACTTATCAAAACACTATCTCAAAATAATACAATAAAAAGGGCTGCGGGTGTGGCTCAGTGGTAGAATGTTGGTCTTGCTTGTGCCAGGCCTTGAGTT
Organism: Graphiurus murinus; assembly: GCA_004027655.1. Classification (NCBI taxonomy): domain Eukaryota; kingdom Metazoa; phylum Chordata; class Mammalia; order Rodentia; family Gliridae; genus Graphiurus; species Graphiurus murinus. The sequence goes on along the minus strand of PVLC010004600.1, from coordinate 70,635 downwards.
TAATCCCCAGTAGTGCCCGCCACACACACACATACAAAAAGGTGTAAAATATGCTTTGGAATTCTAATATCCCTAGTTATAAAAATAAAAAACAATAAGGTAGTTAATAAATATAAGGTAGTTATAAAAACAAAAACCCCAATAAGGTAGTTAATCTATAAGACAGTAGAAGACAACTTTCCTGAGTTGAAAAAGACTGGAGTTTTTAGGTCAATAATGATCATGGAGGATTACTAGGAAAAGAAAAAAATCAAGCTGGACGTGGTGGTGCATGCTTGTAATCCCAGTAATTGAGAGACTAAGGAGGACTGCAAACTCTCAGCGGCTCAGCAACTTAGTGAGGGACTCCACAACTTAGTGAGACCTTGTTTCCAAATAAAAAATAAAATAGGGCTGGGGGTGTAGCCTCAGAGGTAGAATGCTCCTAGGTTCAATTCCCAGGACCACACACACAAAGAAAGATCTATACCCAATATAGCTTTATCAATAGTTTCCAAGAAGAAAAAAAATTACATAAGGACCCTAACCAAACAAAAACAAATTACTCACAGAGGAAAACAATTAGAATTACTCATCTAAAACACCAGAGGCTACAAATTTATAAAGCAATGTTTATATATTCCAAGATGAAAGAATTGTGATCGTGACCCCAAAATTTTACAGCTAGCTAAATTTCCCTTTATGTGTGACAATAAAGGAAGGACTTGCAAATTAAGAAATGAAGGTCTCCAAAAGTAAACTTGGAAAAATAATTACTTGATGTGGTAATCCAAGCAAAGGAAAATTAATCACATCAAATAATTCAAGAAAGGGGAAGACAGTGACAGAAAAAAAAAATTTTTGTGAGCAATGAAACTAATTAAAGTCTAAGGTTATAGCTAGTAAATTCTAATAGAAGCCAGGTGTGGTAGCACCCGCCTATAATCCCAGTGCTTGGGAGGCTGAGACAGGAAGATCACAAGTTCAAGGATAGCCTCAGCAATGGAGAGTCTCTCAGCAACCTAGCGAGATCCTGTTTCAAAACAAAAAAAAAAAAAAAAAGAAAGAAAACAGGCTGGGTACATGTAGCTCAGAGGTAGAATGCCTGGGTTCAATTCCCAGTACAAAAAAAAATTGTAATGTGATTACGAAGCTTAATAATTGTTAGGAAAGGATGCTTAAAACAGAAAAGGCATGTCGAGCATGCAATTCACACCCGCAATTCCAGTATTTGGGAGGCTGAGACAGGAAGATCACAGGTTCAAGGCCAGCCTCAGCAACTTAGTGAGACCCTGTTTCAAAATAAAAAATAAAATAAGCCCGGTGTGGTGGTACATGCTTGTAATCCCAGTACTTGAGAGGCTGAAACAGGAGCATCACAGGTTCAAGGCCAGCCTCAGCAACTTAGAGAGACCCTGTCTCAAAATAAAAAATAAGCCCGGTGTGGTGGTGCATGCTTGTAATCCCAGTACTTGAGAGGCTGAAACAGGAGGATTGCAGGTTCATGGCTAGCCTTAGCTACTTAGTGAGGCCCTCCACAACTTAGTGAGACCTTGTTTCAAAATAAAGAATTAAAAACAGGGCTGGGGGTGTAGCTGGAAGGTAGAATGCTGCTTGGTTCAATCCCTAGTACTGAAAAAATAAATAAAATAAGGCTATGGGTATGGCTCAGAGGTAGAATGCCCCTGGATTCAATCCCCAATACCACAAAAAATAAAATAAAATAAAATGGAAAAGGCATAAAAATTTGGTAGTAATCTGGAACTAAGGGTTCACATTATTTCTACTAAGCATGAAAGTAAGAAGGGAAAGATAGGAAAGCTGGGTTTGGTGGCCCACACTTGTAATCCCAGTACTTGGGAGGCTGAGACCGGAGAATCCAGGTTCAAGGCCAGCCTCAGCGACTTTATGAGGCTCTCTGCAACTTAGTGAGACCCTGTTTCCAAAATAAAGAATAAAAGATAGGGCTGGGGGTATAGCTCGGAGGTAGAATGCCCCTGGGTTCCATCCCCAGTACTACAAAAAAAAAGAAGGAAAAGATAGGAAAAGAAAAAAAATATGCTACAGGTTTTACTTTAGCTGGAAAAAAAGTTGTAATTTTTACTCTTTATTGTGATAGATGAAATAGATTCTAATGCATGTATACGTATATATGTGTGTATGTATGTATACATGTGTATACATATATATCTTTTACATATACAGTCGGTCCTCTATATCCACAGGTTTCACATCTGTGGATTCAAATAACCGAGAATAGAAAGTATTAAAAAAAATTGCATTCACATGATGGGCACCATGGTACATGGCTGTGATCCCAGTACTTAGAGGCTGAGACTGGAGGATCACAGGTTCAAGGCCAGTGTATGGTAACCTAGGAAGACTCTGTTTCAAAATTAAAAATAAAAAGGGCCTGGGGGGATAGCTCAGAGGCAGAATGCCCCTGGGTTCAATAACAATACCACCCCCCACACATACACATTGTCTCTGTACTGAACATGTACATTTTTTGTTTTATTGTTCCCTAAACAATGCAGTATAACAACTATTTACATAGCATTTCCATTGTATTAGGTATTATAAGTAATCTAGAGATGATTTAAAATGTATGGGAGAGACGAATGTGGTGGTACACGCTTGTATTGCAGGTTCACGGCCAGCCTCAGCAACTTGGGAGGCCCTCTGCAACTTAATGAGACCCTGTTTCAAAATAAAGAATAAAAAATAGGGCTATGGGTGTAGCTCAGAGATAGAATGCCCCTGAGTTTAATCCTCAGTACCACACACAAAATAAGTAAATAAAAAATAAAATGTATGGGAGAAAGTGTGTTTCTCTTGGAGGAGGAAGTGTCCTAGAACCAATTTCCCATGAAATACTGAGGAATGATTGTATTATCATGTTCAAAAAATGAAAGCTTACAAATTCATTAAAAGAGATTAGTATAAAATGGATAAGAGCCAGGTTTGGTTATAATCTCAGTACTTATAATCTCAGTACTTGGGAAGCTGAGACAGGAGGATCACAGGTTTGAGGCCAGCCTGTTACTTAGTGAGGCCCTCTGCAACTTAGTGAGACCCTGTTTCAAAATAAAGAATAAAAAATAGGACTGGGAGTGTAGCTTAGAGGTAGAATGCCCCTGGGTTCAATCCCTAGTACTGCAAAAAAAAAAAAAAAAAAGAAAGAAAAGAAAACCTAACAAAGAAACCATACGTATTTCATATTAAAATTGATTATATTTATAGCTGGGTGCGGTGGTGCATGAGTTATAATCCCAACTACTCAAAAGGGAGGATCAGCCTGGGTAACTCAGTGAGACCCTGTCTCAAAATCAATTAAATTTTTTTTTAATTTTCATTAATTCATTTATGTTAGTACTGGGGATTGAACCCAGTGGTGTTTTACCTTGGAGCTATACCCCTAGCCCTTTTTATTTCGAAACAGGCTCTCATTAAGCCTCCCAAGTACTGGGATTACTGGCATGTGCCACCACGCCTAGCTTCAAGATGAAATTTTAAAAATGGCTAGGGATGTGGCCCTGGATTAGCATTGCAAAAATATTTTTATTACATTTTTTAATACAGACAATAACCTAAACAAAACATTACTAAATGGAACCTAGCTATAAAATAATAGCATATTATGACAAAGTAGAGTTTTTCCTCCTGATAATGAAAAACTGATTTAACATAAAGAAACATATTGAGTTAATTCATCATAATAAAAAATGAAAGGATACCCCCAGAAAAGATATCTATTCCTGAGTTAACAAACAAAATTGGGGCTGGGGATGAACTTTTAGGTAGCATAGTCCAGGGTCTGGGATTGATCCCCAGCACTGCAAAAAACAATAACAAAAACAAAAGAACAGTAGCAAATAAAACTCTTAGTAACCAGAAATAAAAACAACTTGTGTGTGTGTGTGCCTGTGTATGTGTATTTTACTAGGGATTGAACCCAGGGGCATTCTCTGGCTCTGAGCTACACCTCCGGCCCTATTTTATTTTTTTATTTTGAAACTCACTAAGTTGCAGAGGGCCTCGCTAAGTTGCTGGGGCTGGCCTCAAACCTAAAATTCTCCTGTCTCAGCCTTCTAAATTCTGGGATTATGGGTGGGCATCACCCCACCATGCCCGGATCCAATGATTAAGTTTTAAAACTAGAAATCGTAAGAGCTAAAGACAAAATTATTTTTGAAAAAAAGCTACGGAAGAAACAGAGTCAGCCAGATCATTGGCACAGAACAGAGAGTTATCAACATACTCATGACTACAAGGGCATTTAGTGTATAATAAAATTTCAGATCAATGGTCAAAGTGAATATTCAAGTAAGCACCGTTTAGAGAAAAGGCTTTCCATTTGGAGAAAAAAAGTAAAGATTCTTACTGCGCTGAGCGTGGTGGCGCACACCGGTAATCCCAGTGCTTGGGAGGACAGCCTACCTAATATAGTGAGACTCTCACCAACCAAGCAAGACCCTATTTAAAAAAAAAAGGGGGGGGGGGCATGTAGCTCAGAAGCAGAATACCCCTGGATTCAATCCCCAGTACCATAGGGGGGAAAAAAATTCTTTATACCATGCACAAAAATAAACTCCACATGAATTAAGGATTGAATTATTTTAAAAAACATTAAATTTTATTTATTTATTTATTTATTTATTTATTTATTTATTTATTTATTTATTTATTTTTGTGTGTGTATGGTACGGGGGATTGAACCCATGGGCATTCTACCTCTGAGTTACATCCCCAGTCCTATTTTTTATTATTTATTTTTGTAATAGGGTCTCACTAAATTGCAGAGGGCCTCACTAAGTAACTGAGGCTGGCCGCGAACCCGTATCCTCCTGTCTCAGCCTCCCAAGAACCAGGATTACAAGCATAAGCCACCATGCCCAGCTTATTTTTATTTACTTAATCATTTATTTATTTATTTTGGCAGTGCTGGGGATGGAACCCAGGCCCTGACTCATGCTACTCAAGCATTCTACCACTGAACTACTCCCCAGCAGCCAAACCAATAAATTATCGAAATAGAATATAGAAGAATATTTTTAGCCTTGTCATAGGAGGAGGTTAGAACCTTTCCTGGGATGCACCAAAGCCAGACACCATAAAGAAAGAAATTGACAGCTTTGACTACATAATCCTAAAGACTTACTTTAAACACTATACTACATTCTAAGCAAAATAACAGAGGTCAAGGCTGGGAAAAGATATCTGTAGGGTAACAGACTTTTACAAAGGGACTAATTCCTAGAAGGAAGGAAAAAAGGCAAAGAATCCAAATAGGCAATTCACAAAAGAGGACCCACAATGAACAATAAACAGAGAATCCACTTGATCTTAACAGTAAGGAAAGAAATGTAAATTAAAACAATATATTAAGTTCTTAAAGAATGAGGGTAGGGCCTGTTCTGCAGTAGGAAACAAGAATCATTGAGTTGAGCAAGTATGTAGTTTAGAGGAAAGTAATCTTCCGGGGGTCCAGAATGAAGGGAGAAAAAATTCCCACAGCACTGGTATCCCTAAGAACTAGTACAGAATGAACTTTATACAAGCAATCTATTTCTGAGGGATAAAAAGTTCTCTTATGCTAGGCATGGTATATAGGCACAGGTCTATAATACCAGTACTTTGGAGAGGGAAGACCAGAGGATTATGAGTTTGAGGCCAGCCTCAGCAACTTAGCAAGACTCTGTTTCAAAATAAAATATTTTGAACCAGGTGTGGTGGCACATGCTTGTAATCCCAGTATTTGGGAGGCTGAGATAGAAGGATCATAGGTTTGAAGACAGCCTCAGCAAGTAGTGAGACTCTCATCAACCTAGTGAGACCCTGTTTCCAAATAAGAAATAAAATCGGGCTGAGGGTGTAGCTCGAAGGTAGAATGCCTCTGGGTTCAATCCCCAGTACCACACACACACACACACACACACACACACACACACACATACAAAATAATAATAATAATAATAATAATAATAATAATAATAATAATAATAATAATCCGAGCGTGGTGGCACACACTTGTAATCCCAGCATTTGGGAGGCTGAGACCAGAGGATCCAGGTTCACAGCCAGCCTCAGCTACCTAGTGAGGCTCTCTGCAACTTAGTGAGACCCTGTTTCAAAATAAGGAATAAAAAATAGGGCTGGGGGTATAGCTCAGAGGTAGAATGCCCCTGAGTTCAATCCCCAGTACCGAAAAAAAAAAAAGGCGGGGGGGGGGCTGGGAGGTGTAACTTGGAGAAGGTAGAAGGCCCCTGGTTTCAATCCCTAGTACACAAAAGAAAACAAAAACCTCTTATGCTACCTTATTGGCTACAAGCAGGAAAAAACAAGATCTTTTTTTTTTTTTTTTCGGTATTGGGGATTGAACTCAGGGGCATTCTACCTCCGAGCTATACCCCCAACCCTATTTTTAATTCTTTATTTTGAAACAAGGTCTCACTAAGTTGCGGAGGGCCTCACTTAAATAGCTGAGGCTGGCCCCGAACCCGATCCTCGGGTTTCAGCCTCCCAAATACTGGCCTCCGGTCTCAGCCTCCCGAATGCTGGGATTACAAGCGTGCGCCACCACACCCGGCTAAAACAAGATCTTCTAAGCTAGCCTATCTACCTACCAAAGAAACATCCAGAGCCGGGCATGGTGGCGCACACTTGTAATCCCAGTACTTGGGAGGCTGAGACTGGAGGATCTGGGTTTACGGCCAGCCTCAGCTACTTAGTGAGGCTCTCTGCAACCTAGTGAGACCCTGTTTCAAAATAAAAATTACAAAATAGGACTGGGGTTATAGCTCAGAGGTAGAATGCCCCTGGGTTCAATCCCTAGTACTGAAAAAAAAATCCAAAACTAGTAACAATGGCTACCTGTGGGTGGAGGTAGAAGAATTAGGCAGATGAGAATGGAATGGAGACTCTACTCTCTTTGTATAAATATTGCTTGTGAACCATATACATGTATTACTTAATTAAAAATGGAAATAAAATCTGCTGTTTAATAAAGATAAGTGGAGTTGATATTTTGTTTTTCTTTTCAGATAGGCATTCCCAGAATACTGCTGAGTGCTACAATTTCACTTTTCAGGTAGAAACTAACTGTGTCTGATTCTAGAATCCAACCCTACTGAGATTCCCTGTTAGCACTTACGGAAAATTCCACTATAAAGATTTGTGTGTGTGTGTGGGGGGGTGTTGGGGATTGAACTCAGAGGCATTCTACCTCTAAGATACACCCCCAGTCCTATTTTTTATTCTTTATTTTGAAACAGGGTCTAAGTTGCGGAGAGCCTCACTAAGTAGCTGAGGCTGGCGGCAAACCTGGATCCTCCGGTCTCAGCCTCCCAAGTACTGGAATTACTAGCGTGTGCCACCACGCCTGGTCACTATAAAGATTGTGTGTGTGTGTGTGTGTGTGTGTGTGTGTGTGTGTGTGTTTCTGTGGTACCAGGGATTGAACCCAGGGGCATTCTACCTCTAAGCCATAACCTAGCCCTATTTTATGTTTTCATTTTGAAATATGGCGTCTCTAAGTTGCTGAGGCTGGCCTCAAACCTGCAATCCTCCTGTCCAAGCCTCTCAAGTACAGGTTTACAGGCCTATGCCACCATACTTGGTTCACTATAAGACTTTGTAAAGTGTGCTTTGGTTTGAATTATCAAAATGTAAATATTTCATACCTTCACCCAGAAATGGTACTTCTAAAAATTTATACTAAAGAAATTACTGGACTCAGTATAATACAAAATTACAATGTACCAAAAAAGCATAGAAAAAGAAAAATTACTGGATAAGGGAGCAAGGATGTTTCCGCAGCGTTTTTTTTTTTTTTTTTTTTTTTTTTTTGCGGTACTGGGGATTGAATTCAGGGGCATTCTACCTCCGAGCTATACCCCCAGCCCTATTTTTTATTCTTTATTTTGAAACCGAGTCTCACTAAGTTGCGGAGTGTCTCACTAGGTTGCTGAGGCTGGCCGCGAACCCGGATCCTCCGGTCTCAGCCTCCCGAATGCTGGGATTACAAGCGTGCGCCACCACGCCCGGCTCGCAGCGTTATATATTATGGGAGAAATTGGAAACTACTTCTATCCACCCACGTGGGGATTGGTAGCATAAACTAGGGTCACTGTCACGGATGCTGCAGGTCTGTGGACCACTTTTTGAGTTGCAAAGCCCCAGAAGCTCCTGGTCTCCCTCTGTGTGACTCCTTTGCTCTCGCCGCCCCCTACCTGGCTCTGGGATTCACCGCGCCTCCCCACCTTGGGCCGCTCATTTACCTGATCAGCATAGGGGTGCGGTGGTTGGTGTTGGAGCAGAAGATGTTGTTGGACTTGCGCGTGCTGTCCAGGAACTCACGCGCCGTCTGGCTGCGGAGCTCTGTCAGGGGCCGGGCCTCGTGCTTGAGGAACCACTGGTGAGCCTCGAAGCACTTGGCGCAGAGGAGCTGCTCACACTCGAAGCACCAGAAGTCAGCCGGCTCTTTGCAGCGGGTGCAAACCGCCTGCGCATCCACGATCTGCCGGTAGGTCGACAGGCGCCGCTGCAGGCTCTCGAAGAACACGTTATCCAAGGCTGGCATGTCAGCGCCCTGCGGCTGGGGCACCTGGCAGACGGGGCACTGCAGGCCCTGTGCCTCCACGCATGGGGAGCACAGCGTGTGCAGGCAAGGCAGCAGTTTGGGGCACTTGGGTTGGGCTTGGCAGCCCTGGCAGTGCAGAAACTGGAACTCCTCCTCCACCGATTGCTGGGGAACCAAGGGATGGAGGTGAGGCCTGGCGGAGTCCCTGGAGTCCCCACCCACAGCCACTTGCCCCTTTGGCTGGAGGTTGGGGTTGGCCCTCACATTCCATTCCAACCAGTCATTAGGTGAAGCAAAACCCTGGCTCATCAGCACACCAATTCCCCCTTTTAGTCAGGCCTATCAGCTCTCACTGCACAATTTATCTAACATCTACTTTCCCACTGGACATAGTACTAGGCCCTGAGATACAGGAATATAGAAGATACTCGGTTTAGAAGGTAAGTACCAACCTCATATAAAGTATTTAACATAGTATGGGAGGCCTTGAAACATTAATCATAGGACTACCACATGACCCAGCAATTCCACTCCTAGGAATAGACCCAAAAGACTGAAAACAAAGATCCAAACAGGCATTTTATACACTAATGTGCTTAGTAGCATTAGCCACAGTAGCCTAAAGGAAACAACCTAAGTGCCTATCAACAGATGAGTGAATAAAGAAATATAATTCAGCCTTAAAAAGGAATGAAATTCTGATACATGCAACAACATAGATGAGCCTCAAAGACATTATGCTAAGTGAAATAAGCCAGGCACAAAAGGAGAAATACTGTATGATTCCACTCATATGAAAGATTCAGATAGTCAAGTTCATAGAGACAGAAAGTACATTAGAAGTTATTAGGAGCCGGGCGTGGTGGCACACAGTTGTAATCCCAGCATTTGGGAGGCTGAGACCGGAGGATCTGGATTTGAGGCCACCCTCAGCTACGTAGTGAGGCACTCCACAACTTAGTGAGACCCTGTTTCAAAATAAAGACTAAAAAATAGGGCTGAGGGTATATAGCTCAGAGGTAAATGCCCCTAAGTTCAATCCCCAGTTACCACACACACACACACACAAAAGAAGTTATTAGGAAATGAAGAGTTATTGCTTAAAGGGGACAAACTTATGGGGTGATGAAAAAGTTCTGGAAATGGTGGTGATGGTTATACAACATTATGAATGTACTTAATGCCACTGAATTGTACACTTAGAAATGGTTAATGTGAGCCAGGCACAGTGGCACATGTTTGTAATCTCAGTACTTGAGAGACTGAGACAGTAAGATTGCAGGTTCAAGGCCAGCCTCAGCAACTTAGTGAGACCCTGTTTCAAAAGGAAAAAATACAATAGGGCCGGGGGTGTGGCTCAGTGGTAGAACACCCCTGGGTTCAATCCCCAGTACCACCAGGGGGAAATAGTTAACATGGTAACTTTTATGTTTTATGTGTTTCACTACAATAAAATATTCTAAGAGTGCACAATATGGTACCTGGCACATGGGAAGTATTCATAAATGTTAACTTGTATTCCTAAGTAATATTACTCTCAGTTATATTATTCTTAGCTAATGCTAAAAGTTCAGCGATATGGTGTTACTTGTGCTTTCATGAAGGGAACAAAGGGTCTGGGAGAACAGAAAGAGGGCCTAAGGAGTTCCTTTGGGGGTGGCAGTGGGGCTGTTCACGAGAAGGCTAAGACAGAACTTCTAGGAGACGGCCTTAACAAACCCCTTGGGGTGAGGAGTGGGCAGGAAGGGTATTCCAAGAGGACAGGTGCTTCCTAAGGAGGAGCCACATGGCCTGCAGCTAGGCCTTGCCAACATAACCTCTCCCCTCTGGCCACAGTTCTCCATGATCTGGGAGCTTGGGTTTGGTAGCTTTGCTGTGCCTGGGATATGCCCCTAGCTCTATTTTTCCTAACCTCTGATCCTTCATCTGAAGCCCAGGTAAGCAGCAAAGGCCCCAGGTAGGTGTGAGAGCTGGGTCCCACTGCCCCCGACCCTCAACATGTTGCCCAACTGCTCAGTGTAGAATCGCAGGCCAGAGAGCGCCCCCACCCAGCTCATCCTGGTCCCCCTTCCTACTCTATCGTACCTATCTTACTTGACCTTCCGCTTCCCCAGCCACACAAGGACCCTGGTGCCTGGCCTTTGCTCTTTCGGTCACTCTTTAAGGTACCTGACCACGTTTTCCTTTAAAACTCTCTCACGCTTTCTAACTCTCCCACCACAGTAAACCCCACAAAGCCTGAAGCCCTTCATCCCCATAACCATTAGTACCTCTGCAGGGCTGTGGCGGGGGCTGGGCTGGTGGCCTCCGGAGGGGGTCTCCGGGGAAGACATGGTGGGCCTGTGGGGCAGGACAGGGTCCTGCTGGAGGCCCGGAGATCGGGTGGGTGCAGGCGGCCGCTGCATGGAGCCAACGCAGTTTCGATTCTCGCTTTGGATGTTAGAGCGGAGGAAAAACCCAGCTCTCGGCGTCAGCGGGAAGGCGGTCTCCAGGGCTGCCCGAAGGGGAGGTGCTCATGGAGGGCCCGCCTCCCGAGAGGAAGTGAGACCGAGGGGGCGGGTCTAGGGGCGGAGCGACGGACGGTGGGTTTTGAAGACACGCCCAGAACCCGGAGGAGGTAGGTGTGCGAAAGCCGCCCACCACTGGTATTGGGAACCAGGCTGAACTGATGTAGAGGGAGGCACCCTCTCTCACACGACTTTGCGCCATTTTTTCATCGCCCCCTGACACAGTTTTGTGCCCCCCCCCAAATAGCCCACGGAGCACAGAGAGGCAATGCACGCTGACCCTGCTTTCAGAGAACTCCAGCTCTAGTGGAAGTGCCGGCCCCCAAACGGACACTGGCGCCCACTACCTGGGCTGACTGGAATGCAGGTCCTGCAGGCTGGAACTTGAGAGACATCACCAGGGATTCACGCATTGGGCGCAGGGATTGAGGACATCTTTGCAAAAGGCATGGAGGTTTGAAACAGGACGGCCTGTTTGGAAAGTAGTTTCCAGATTCAAAAGGGGACTTATAAGGGATGCACGGAGGTGAGATCATCGCCCAGGAAATAGACCACTTCTGTAGGTGATAGCGAGCTGGTGAAGGGTTTGGAACCAGAGAACCTCACGATCCGCTGTGCGTGCTGGGACAGTCTCTATGGACAGGAGGATCGGCCTACGACGGTGGGTGTAGGGTGCAGAGGATCTGAGTCAGACTCTGGGAGGACCCTGGAGATGAAGGGAACCAGATGATGTCTGAGTAGCAGTTGGGAAGGCTCCTCTGTCCTCGGCGGTGGGGGACAGAGAGGGAACGGGGAGGGCTGGCAGGTATGAAGAAAATGAGGAGACAGCAAGTTAGGTGTTGGCCAACATAAAACAGGCCAGAGCCCCAGCGGGTGAGGGAAAAGAGCACCCAGCTCCAGGGTTCCCTGGACCAGCGCCCTGAACCACTGCACTGGCCCCTGCGGACCCATGGTGTGCTCAGTTCTAAGTTCGAATAGACTAGAAGGGTGGTAGCAGAACCCTGCTCTTCTAAAGCTTAGAGTTGAAGGTGAATGTGTGGGACAGGGCCCGTAGGGAGACCCAACACCACAGGGTCTGTGAGAGGCCCCTGGGAGGTGCCATGACCTCCAGCCCAGTCAGTATCCCCAGGCCTTTAGAATCAGGAAAAGCCAAACCCAGTGGGCAGCCATCCGCAGAAGCCACCTGAAAGTGGGCTGTAGTGTGAGCGGAGGGCACGAGAGGGGTGGCATGATGAGGGGCCTGTGAATGTTCGCAGAACTGGGAAAACTTTATTAGCTTCTTCGATTGCTTTGGAACACAGCCTGCTCTCAGCTGCCCTAACATTCTGTTGGAAGTTAACACTTCTCAGAGTACATGTGTTATTTGCATTTTTTTCCCCAGTACTGGAGATTGAACCAGAGGTATTCTACCTCTGAGGTACACCCCAGTCCTGTTTTTTTATTCTTTATTTTGCAACAGGGTCTCACTAAGTTGTAGAGAGCCTCACAAAGTAGCTGGGGCTGGCTGGGAACCCATATCCTCCGGTCTCAGCCTCCTAAATACTGGGATTACAAGCATGTGCCACCACACCTGGCTTTGCATTTGGGGTTTCTAAAGCCGTGGAGAGGCAAGTTACCCGAGGCACCTGGGTGCAGGGGTGTGCTGTGATGCTCTGGCCTCCTATAGCTCTGTGCTGTCCCCTCCTTATTCTGCTGTGCTCCCCGAGGGCTGCACAGGGAATGTCTATTTTGTGTCCAAGTTCAGGTCTTCCCTTCCACTTTGGCCACAGCTCCTCGGTTACACCATCATTCAGTAAATAAGTACTCAGATCTGCTTTGTGACGGGCCCTGCTTACTGGGCTGTGGGGACACAAAGAATCATTTGCTGACTATGCCCTGGAGAAGTCTAGATAAGTCCCCACCTCGTGTAGGAGTTTGGAGGCCCGCTGAGAAGGCTAACAGCATTCCTCAGTTCTGGGGGAAACTTGGTTCCTGAATATCCTTTTATGAAGTCCAACTTCTCTTTTTCTAAGTTCAGGTAAGAGCCAGGAGGATGCGATGTTGACCCCCTCAGACCGTACCCCATGCCCTGTGGCCGCGCTTCGGTCCTCCCAGCGCAGGGGGCGCTGTGCGGCGGTAACGCCGACCCCGGCCTGCCTCCTGCTCCAGTCCCCGGCCGCCGCCCGTGGCGACGCAGGTGAAGCCGGAAGCGGCGACCGCCCGGGGCGAGCCGTGCAGGGGCCGCTGGTCTGGTGCGGGGCGTGTCCCGGCTGGGAACCATGCTTGGCAGATCGGGGTATCGGGCGCTGCCCTTGGGGGATTTTGACCGCTTCCAGCAGTCGAGCTTCGGCTTTCTGGGCTCGCAGAAGGGCTGCTTGTCCCCGGAGCCGGGCGGCGTGGGGACAGGGGCCGGTGAGTGGCCACCCAGCACGGCGGACCCGGGGAGGGGACTGGCCGGTACCCCCATGCCCCGAACTCTCTAAGAAGTCGGCTGGCCTGGCGGCCTCTCACCTTAAGAGAAAGGACGGAGAAGGGGACGCGCTGTGCGATGTGGAGAGGGGCTGGACCGGGCGCCGGGATGCTCGACACATCTGCGTTCCCTAGGGGCACCGGCCTCCAACCTCAGAGCCAGCAGAACTCCCATCTTCCCGAATTTCACCCCACCGCATTTCTCCTTGGCTTTTATCAGGGCAGAGCTTTCAGGGTGCCATTTTGCATAGAAAGAAACAGATCTAGGAAGTCACTAGCATCCTAAGGGCACCTGCAGAGAAATAGAGGAATATTGACCCTAGGGTAGAAGCCTCGGATTGGGCATCGCCCTGTTTGTTGGTGAAGATACAGGGAACAAAAAGGCAGGCCTTCAGCCATCCATTGTCTTCCCTGCCCCTGCCCTGTTCCAAAGCCCTCTTTTGGCTCTTTTGGTCTAAAGGCTGGATCCTACATCTCTCAGCTTAACCTTGGACTATTCGGTCCCTCCCTGGCCTTTCTGGAATCCAAGGATTACTTTCCTGCAGAGGCCCCAGTGAGTCAGAACCAGGCAGGAGTGGTGCTTTGGTGCCCTGGGGCATGGAAAGCCCAGCAGGCTTAGGCTTGCTGAAGGATGAAACAGGCTTCTGTCTGCTTCCTGTCTGGGATTGGAAGCAGAGCAGAAAATAAGCGCATCCCAGACTCTCAGATCTGTCTCTGCACTGCTTCCATTCTGGGCTCCTGGTTCTCTCTGTGATTTGGACATACTTCATTCCCCACCCCACCCCCAGACTCTTGAATTGAGATATGCATTTTTATGGTTCTTAGGGCATTAAAATGGGGGTAAGGACTAGTAAAGAAAATCCTGGCCCCATATCTGGCTCCTATGTCTATCCCTATAGAATAGAATATATGAAGAATATATGAATAGAATATATGAAGACCCCTTAAAATCACACTTCTGCATCTGTTGGAAGAGGAGGAATGTGTAGGCCAGCAGCATTCAGTTCAACCCAGCAGTACTGATGCCAGGTACTCCTGGCTCCATGCCAGGCATGGGTGGCCAATACAAATTAGACAAATGATTGACCTCTGCACAGTCCAGTGAGAAGAGCATCACATGGATTCTCAGGTTCCGTGGCCGTTGCCTAGCAGAGAGTGAGACCTTGTGAGGGTTGTTGTAATTGGAACAGGTTAGTTGTGATGTATAGGAGGAGGGGATGGTCCCCAATGAGCACCTTCCCAAAGATATGGGGCTATAGGCAAAGAGTCAAATTGAGAGCCCTAAGACAAAAGGAGCCTTTCAAGGGGAAGGTGGGAGACGGGTACGCTTGACCAAGCTCAGTGTACTTACAGCTGTCTTGCCGGGTCCAGCTGGTGTTCCTTGACCGCCTCTGCTTTCTTGCCTCCAGATGCGCCTCAGAGCTGGCCCTCCTGCCTCTGCCATGGCCTCATCAGTTTCCTGGGGTTCTTGTTGCTGATGATCACCTTCCCCATTTCTGGCTGGTTTGCCTTGAAGGTAAGGCTGGCTGGGTCAGCCCCAGAGTGGTTGGGCCGCATCAAAGGCTTTGGCATGATGAATGAATTCCCTTGTGTTCTGTTGCCTGCTTCTAAACATTAGCATACCCTTATAAATGGGCAAGGCAAAGACTGTTCCTTCCCATCTTTGAGGCTGGGAAACCAAGACCTAGACTTGACCAAAGTCATCCTTGGAGCCAATAAGGAGTAGAAACAAGTCTTCCCAAACTCTTAAGCCCTGGGATCTGGACACATATCTTTGCCAAATCATCCTCCCTTTGAGTTAGGCCGAATTAGAAATAAAACACCCAGCTTGGCCTGGCAGATCATTTGTCATAGGGACTCAGACCCCGCTGTCAAAAAGGGGAGAGTCAGATGGGCGAAAGGCTGAGTGACAGGACTGCAGTGAAGGGGGACGCCCAGGCGGGCCTTCCCCATTGCGTGGCCTGGCCAACAGCTCCTCTAGAAAGCCTCTAGGTTCCTGTGGTCTGAAGGGGAGTCCTTGGATGATCCTAGGTCCTAGTGCTGAAACGCCACTGAAGCAAATGCCGTGTGACCTTGGACAAGTCACTTTGCCTCTCTGGGTCTTTATTTTGAAACAGGGTCTCACTAAGTTGAAGAGAACCTCACTAAGTAGCTGAGGCTGGCTGAGAACCTGGATCATCCAGTCTCATCCTCCCAAAGTACTGAGATTACCAGTGTGCGCCACCACGCCTGGCTGAACATGACTTTCTTTATGGGCTCCAGGGAACTAAAGTTGGTAAAGCCCCGTGTTCAGGATGCTGTTAGAGCATTCTAGCCTTTCCCCCCAAGGAATTCAAGGGCAGACAGTTTCCTGGCACAAGCCATGTCTAGCTTTACACCACAGAGGTGGGAAGCTGCTCTTTCATCGAGGCAATACGGCGTGGTGCGTGGAGCACGTGGCCTTGGAGGTGTTCAGAACTACATTCACACAGTGCCTGTGCCACTTGGTGGCTGAGCTCTGAGCATCTCACTGAGCTCACCCCCTCTGAGCCTCAGTCTTCTCATCTAAAAATAGCTAAAGATACCTGAGTGTGACCAAGGCAAAGGGAACCCAGGGAGATGTCGTTGGCCAGCCTAGGCAGACCACGTCCAACCCTCTCCTTTGCCGTCGTGGACAGATCGTGCCCACCTATGAGCGGATGATCGTGTTCCGACTGGGCCGGATCCGCACCCCCCAGGGGCCTGGCATGGTTCTGCTCCTGCCCTTCATCGACTCCTTTCAGAGGGTGGATCTGAGGACACGAGCCTTCAATGTCCCCCCTTGCAAGGTGAGTGGCTTCTCAGCTGCCCTGGGCAGATGGGGTGGAATGCCAGGCCCTTGGCCTGTAAATAGTCCTCTGGGGGAGGGGAGAAGGGGCCAGAAGGTCGAGGATAGAGGCTAGGAGGGCATCCTTGTTCCACATACCTGACCCCAGGTACTTGGGGACACCATTTTACCTTTGAGGAGCTAACCCCCAGGCAGTGGGTCAAGTTGAGCGGTCCCAGCGGGCCTGACCTCCCTGCAGCCCAGCCCCTTGAGTAACCTCTCTCTTGGCCTCCCCCACAGCTGGCCTCTAAGGATGGGGCTGTGCTGTCCGTGGGGGCTGATGTCCAGTTCCGCATCTGGGACCCGGTGCTATCGGTGATGACTGTGAAGGACCTGAACACAGCCACGCGCATGACGGCCCAGAATGCCATGACCAAGGCCCTGCTCAGGAGGCCGCTGCGGGAGATCCAGCTGGAGAAGCTCAAGATCAGCGACCAGCTCCTGGTAGGCGGCTCCTCACGGGCAGAGCTTGGCGGCTGGCGCCTGGGCCTGGCTCTCCCTGCTGGGTCACTCTGAGCAAACAGACTGCTCCAGGCCTGAGTTTACCCTGTGTCCCAAGAGTAGCCACCCTGAAGAGCCAGCCGTCTGAGTTGAGGGACCGAAGGTGGCCTGGACCATAGCCCTCCTGGGCACACATGTCCCTGAGAAGGGAAGTGCCCCTGTGGAAATTCTTGGGGCCCTGCCTCTGACGCTGAGGTTTAACCGTTCCCTGTTGTGACAGTAACGCTGGGCCTCTGGGTAGTGAGGGAGAGGAGTAGGGCCCTCCCCAGCCACCTGCTGCCATCACTCCATCCTTGCTGGGTGTCTCAGCAGGTACACAGCATGGCTGTGATGCCCTTGCCTGCACTCCCTAGCTCGTGCCCCTCAAAGGCAGGTCCATGTGCGGCCATCGAGGCCCACCCAAAGAAGGTGCTCAGGAAAGGTGTACTGAATGAGTCCCGTTTATCCCTCACTGTCCTTCAGCTGGAGATCAACGATGTGACCCGGGCCTGGGGGCTGGAGGTGGATCGCGTGGAGCTGGCCGTGGAGGCCGTGCTGCAGCCGCCCCAGGACAGTCCGGCCGGGCCCAGCCTGGATGGCACCCTCCAGCAGCTGGCCCTCCACTTGCTGGGAGGGGGCATGAACTCAGTGGCAGCAGGTGCCCCACCCGTAGGACCAGGTGAGAAGCCTGGGGAGGAGGGTGGAGGTGCTCAGCAGCTTGGTGTCATCGGAGTTTGCTATTTGATTCCTTAGCCACGCACCTCTGTGCAGTGCACACCCTGCCCGGCCATTCAGCCCAGGCTGATTCTAGAGCTGACTGAAGCGAGGGCAGTGAGAAGAGCTCAAGTGGGGGCGGAGTGCAGAGGCCTTGGCAGCCTCTGGGGAAGAGGTGGCAGTAGTTCCTCCCGGGAACCAGAAAGAGGGTTTTAGATCCAAGGCTGGAGTAGCTTAGAAACAGCATTTGGGGGTTTAGGCTGGACACTTGGGGGCAGTTTCCTGGCAGAGGAGGAAGTTGAACAGATGCCCCAGGAGATGTAAGAGGAAACTCCACAAAAGGGGCAGAGGCCCCGTGATCCAGACGTTGGGACCTTGGGACGCCAGCCTTCTCTCTACCTCCTGCCCCAGCAGACACCTTGGAGATGGTGAGCGAAGTTGAGCCACCTGCCCCTTGCGTTGGTGCCAGTGCCAGGTCCGGCCTGCAGCAGCCCGTGGCCGAGGGGCTGCTGACCGCCCTGCAGCCCTTCCTGTCTGAAGCCCTGGTCGGCCAAGTTGGGGCCTGCTACCAGTTCAATGTCACCCTGCCCAGTGGCGCCCAGAGCATCTACTTCCTGGACCTCACCACAGGTGCGGCTTTGCCCTTTGCCCTCTCCTGCCCAGCAGGTGTCACACAGCCAGTAAGACTCAAACCCAAGGCGTTAGACCTGGAACTGGCTGTATATGTGTGTCTTGGGAACAGAACCCACGGCCTCATGTGTGCTAAGTGTGTGTTCTACCACAGAGCCACAGTCTCAGCCCTACAACCCGAACTCCTAACCAGTACTCTCCTCCCAGTGGGACGTGCCAACCTCTCCTTCCCTGCAGAGCTGTCCTTCTAAAGCTCAGTGTTCTTTGCGTGTGGTGCTAGGATTGAACCCAGAAGTATTCTACCTCCACGCTATGTCCCTAGCCCTATTTTATTATTTTATTTTGAGACAGGGTCTCATTAGGTTTATGAGAATCTCACCTCTTGCTGAGGCTGTCCTCAAACCTTCGATCCCCCTGTCTCTACCTTCCAAGTGCCGGTATTACAAGCGGTGCACCACCATGCCTGGCTAATGCTTGGTTCCTTTCCCCCCACAGGGCGAGGCAGGGTAGGACACGGAGTGCCTGATGGTGTCCCCGACGTGGTGGTGGAGATGGCCGAGGCAGACCTTCGGGCTCTGTTGTGCAGGGAGCTGCGACCCCTGGGGGCCTACATGAGTGGACGGCTGAAGGTGAAGGGCGACCTGGCTGTGGCCATGAGGCTGGAGGCTGTCCTCCGGGCCCTGAAGTAGCAGTCTTGGCTGACCATGACCATCCGTTGCCCAGCTTCGAGCCTAGCACCGAGCCAGGGGGCTGCTTGGAGGAGGAGGAGGTGTTGATCTGCACTGAAGAAAGCCAAGGCCCCAGGAAGTTTCAGGCCCAGCCAGGAGCCCAAGGATGGAGGCTGGGGACGCCAGAAGCTGCTCCGCACCTCTTACCTGCAGCAGTTCTCTGAACAGGCCTTTGCTCATCCCTGTCCCCAGCCAAGTGCCCAGCCCTGAGCTGGCTACACAGAGCGGAATCAGGAGAGCCGGGCCGGCTCACCCAACCGGCAAACTGACTGGAAAGGCAGGACCCAGGGACAGTCTGGTGGCAGCTGGTGTGGTGCTTATCCAAAGGCAGGACACAGGACTACAGAGCATGGCTCAGGCTGCCAACCCCAGAGGGGAGGGGTGAGAGAGCACAGGGAAAGGGAGAAGGTAGCCCAGGGAAGAAGCCTCTGCAGCAGGTAGCTGGGCGCACCTTCCTGATTGCATTCCGGCCCAGGCTGGTGGGGGAGGCAGAGGGCAGAGCGGGGCCTGCTGCTGCCTGCCCTGGTCCTGAGATGCCCCGACTCACCTACCAGCTCCATCCTGCATGCGTGGCACTGGGCCTGGGGCAGCACGCAGGAGAGCCCTGCGGGTCCTGCATGTTGTATCAGAGGCTCAAAAGCTTCTGACAAATAAATGTGGTGTGTCCCTTGTGGAGTGATAAGTGACCTAGGGCTGTGGGGCATGCCAGGAGGCGCCACAGGTTGATGACCCACCGCCAGCCCAGTTGGGGTCCAAGGCCCTGGAGGCTGACTCAGATCTTCCTTCTAGGTGTCTGAAAGCAGGGATGGGGGTGCTCTCTGTCCTCTGTATAGTTGGAGAATAGATTTGCCAAGGAAGGGGAGCATGGCTGTGCCAGCTAATTCTCCAAACTAATGAAGGCAAAGTGAGGGACTCGTGTCACATCAACAGAGGAGCTGAGGCCACTGTCAACTTGTCCTAGTGTCCCCGGTCACTGTCTCCCACCGAGGGGAAGGAAACACGCTTTGAGGCCTGGCCCTGCCCAGGTCCAGCTGGCTTTCTGCTCCAGTGTACCAGGGACCTCCGACCACCCCAGTGCTAAGAAATGATCTTCCTGGAGAGACTTGGGAAAACCCCGGACCAAATGACCCAAACCAGTTTCTGCTTTGGTGAACAGCCCTCAGCGTGTCCTCTGGCACCAGGCCTCTTTCCTGGGGCCCCTTTCCCTTCCATGGCACCAGGCCCCATCCAGTTTGCTCCTCTGTACCTGCCAGTGCTGCACACTGCCTTGTCCCTCCCACAGGCCCTCCGCCTGGCCTGGAGTGCCTCCCTCCAACCCAGCATGGCCCCCACGGCTGCAGCCTTAGAGCTCTGGGGCTCCAGCCTGCTGCCCACCTGGAGGCCTCTCCTCGGCCCACCCAGGGTTTTCCCACTTGGGCTGTCTGTTCCAAAGCCTTCCCTGTAGTCCCTGCCACCAGACCGTACCCCTGAGACCCAGGGGGGCTGCTCCTCTGTGCCCCTCTTCCAGCTGTCACATGCCATTTGTTCCCCAGTGTCTATGTTACTGTCCTTCCCTGCAGGGCCATGGACTCTGCCTGCAGCAGTCCCTCTGCAGATGCCCTTCAGGGCGGCTGCACCCTGCGGGAGTGCCCCAGATCCCCACCTCCACCCCCCAGCCGTCGCCACCAGGGAGGGGGACAGCAACAGGAAATGAGAAATCATGACTTGAGGAAACTGAAACCACTCCGGTTTTGTGAGCTGAAGAAAGATTAACATAACTTTTAGGGGAAAATGAAACTTTTTCTGGACACCTGCCAGAAAATGCAAGGCCTGCTGCCAGCCATTGTGACCCACACTCCATTGAGGGAACTGATCCTGAGCAAGACCAGGGGGGGTGGGAGCCCCAGGTTCAAGGGCCCCTGGGCCAGAAGGACTGAGCCGACCTTGCAGTGGATAGGGGAGGGAGGAGGGGAGGGGACGTGGCCAACTGAGATGGCTCTCTGAGCAGGCAGGCCGGGGACAGAGGGAAAGTCCCGGCCAGGGCAGAGGCAGGTCTGGGGAACTGAAACCTGAAGTTTGAGGGGGTCATGTGCAGGGACTTTGTGGGGAGGGGAGGGCATAGGAAATGGTAACCGTTATTGTGCACTGAATATGCCCCCGGGGCTAGATGAG
This sequence comes from Graphiurus murinus, assembly GCA_004027655.1. Classification (NCBI taxonomy): domain Eukaryota; kingdom Metazoa; phylum Chordata; class Mammalia; order Rodentia; family Gliridae; genus Graphiurus; species Graphiurus murinus. Next base: position 49,572 of record PVLC010004600.1, on the reverse strand, counting down.
ACACTTGCTATATTTTCCCCCCAAATAAATGGGATAATGATAATAGTTAATATTATTCTAGTTAATATATTAATATGTAATGTGTTCTTTGACTTGTTTTTGCAATACTGAAGATTGAACCCAGGAGTGCTCTACCACTGAACTACATCCCCAGCCCTTTTTTAATTTTTCATTTTGAATCAAGAGCTGAGCTTGTGGCGCCATCTTGTGGCCATGTCAGTGCATGACTGGTTTTTTCTTTCCAGATGTTGCTTCCAAGAGTGGGGAAGGGTCCTGGGGTCAGTGCAGTGGAGTAAAAACGGAGAGGAGCTAGGGAATGTTCATCTTGCCTGATCATTGCCATATGTTTACACACACACACACACACACACACACACACACACACACACCTGTTGTACCTCGGCCCAGGTGGGCTTGGGGGAGGGGAGAAAGGGAGGGATGTGAAGTAGTGTAACCTAGAAACTGCAGATGTTCAGCTTGAATCTTTAAGATAAGGCCAATTATGTCAAAGGCCACTTTAAGACCTTCCTAGGATAGTTGCTACTACTTTTGGAGTTTCCTCCCCACATCTTATCAAACATTAAAATGCATAGCATTTCTACATTAAATGTAACTTTTTTCTTGTAAAATAAGTGATTTTTCAAGTTTTCCAAAATTGTTGGATGAAGAGTTATTGACTTGTAGTATAATTATCTTCCAGTGCTCATTTGCATTGTGTGTGTGTGTGTGTGTGTGTGTGTGTATGTATGTATGTGGTAACTGGGGATTGAACCCAGAGGCATTCTACCTCTGAGATATACCCTCATCCATATTTTATGTTTTTTTTTAATAGAGTCTCACTAGGTTACTGAGAGTTTCACTAAGTTGCAGAGGCTGACTTTGAACATGCAACCCTCCTGGTCTCAGCCTCCCAAGTACTGAAATTACAGGTGTGCACCACCATGCCTGGCTTCATTTGTATTCTTGATGTGTTCAGGGCTAAAAATCATATAATCTACAAATTATTATTATTATTTTGGTACTGAGGATTTAACTCAGGGGCACTCTACCTCTGAGATACACCCCCAGCCCTATTTTTTATTCTTTAATTTGAAACAGGGTCTCACTAAATTGCGGAGGGCCTCACTAAGTAGCTAAGGCCGTCTGCAAACCTGTGATCCTCCTGTCTCAGCCTCCCGAGTACTGGGATTACAAGCTTGAGCCACCACGCCCAGCTACAGATTATTCTCAAGTATAAATAATCTACAATTATTTTCAAATATAATGAAATTCTGATAAACACTATGTTTAATAATTAAATAAGCTGACACAGAATTAATGATATAGATTAATAACCAATACTTCATAGACATTTGATTAAACATTTATGAATCTGGATTTTTCTGTAGGTTTTGTGCTTTGGAGCCAAGACTTTTCTTCAGGTTTTAAACATTATATAGGTCCTTGAGAAGCGCAGGCGCTTTGGGCATGCCCCTTGAGGACTACCTGAACTGAAAGATACATGGCCCTGGTAGCACCCCTCAGAGGAGAGCTATAAAGAGTAAGAGTGGGTGGCGCATGCCTGTAATCCCAGTACTGGGAGGCTGAGATAGGAGAATCTCAGCTTCAAGGCCAGCCTCAGCAACTTTTTTTGGGGGGGTACTGGGGATTGAACCCAGAGGTGCCCTACCTCTGAGCTACACCCCCAGCCTTATCTTTATCTTTATTTTTATTTTAAAATAGGGCCTCAGGAAGGCGGGGGGGGGGGGACCAAGTACTGTGTGCATATATGTCATTGTCCGTTGTCAACATGACTTACATTATGATGTGATACCATAATGCACCAATAAAAAGCACATTAAAAAAATAAAACAGGAGCTGGGCGTGGTAGTACACGCTTGTAATCCCAGTACTTGGGAGGCTGAGACAGGAGGATCCAGGTTCACAGCCAGCCTCAGCTACTTAGTGAGGCCCTCTGCAACTTAGTGAGACCCTGTTTCAAAATAAAGAATAAAAAATAGGGCTGGGGGTATAGCTCGGAGGTAGAATGCCCCTGGGTTCCATCCTCAGTACCGCAAAAATAAATAAATAAATAAATAAAACAGGGTCTCACTAAGTTGCTGATTTGTCCTCAAACCTGCAATACTCCTGTCTCAGCCTCCCAAGTACTGGGATTACAGGTGTACACCACCACGCCCTGCTCAACCTCAGCAACTTAGTGAGACCCTGTTTCAGAATAAAAGTAGAAAGAGATGGGAATGCAGGTCAGAGATAGATTGCCCCTGGGTCTAATCCCCAGACACACACACACACACACACACACACACACACACACACACACACACGAATAAATATAAGGATAATAGGTGAAAGCACTTAGCACAGTGCCTGGCAAACTCTAAGCACCCAATAAAAAGCAGTCGATGTTATTGAAGATATCTGTGTGCATATATTCATTTATTCATTCATTTGTTCATTCAAAAAATGCACCAGGCACTTGCTGTGTGCTAGGAAGGCAATGTTCTGGGTTGTAGTGCTAGAGCACTGAACAAACTCAACCAAGACCACTATCCTTGTGGAATTTACATTCTAGTTGGGAGAGCTAGACGTAAACAATAAGTAAGCAAGCTCATGCAGTATGTTAGAAGGCCATAACTGCCTTGGGAGAGGGCCTGGCATGTTCCAGAGCAGCATGGAGTCCAGTGTGGCTGGCATGGGAAGAGGCAGAGAGTGGCAGATGAGGCCAGAGGGGAAACGGGGCTGGCTCATGTGGGGCCTTGTTGGCCATTGTAAGGACTCTGTGTAATGGGGAGCCCCTGGCAGGTTCCGAGCAGAGAAATGTGACAGACTGAACACATAAGGATGGTGTATGCCAGGTGTGGTGGCACACGCTTATAATCCCAGCATTCGGGAGGCTGAGACCGGAGGATCCGGGTTCGCGGCCAGCCTCAGCTATCTAGTGAGGCACTCCACAACTTAGTGAGACCTGGTTTCAAAATAAAGAATAAAAAATAGGACTCGGGGTATAGCTCGAAGGTAGAACGCCCCTGAGTTCAATCCCCAATACTATATAAAAAAAAAAAAAAAAAAAAAAAGGATGGTGTATAAAATAGAACTCTGAGCCACAACCTGCAGCCACCTGCCCAGGAAACCAGCCCCCTTATCTACAGTAAACAGGCCAGGACGCCAGCCTGCCTTAACTTAGACTTGTAGGAAGCCAGATGGCTGTCGCTAGTAAGCATCCAGGAAGCAAAGCAACTTCTGTAGCAATCAGTCCCAAATGTCTGGGGCTTGACTAATAACTGGCAGCTTTCCTAATTTTTGTCCCCACTCCCAAGTTAGTACCAACCACAGAAAGCCAGACATGCCTCCAGTCCTACAGGGTGCCCCTCCTAATTATTCCTCCTTTGCCTTCCCTATGCTAACAGCTTCCTCCCATTCTGTACTGTCACCCTTTCCTGCCCCTGTCTGCCTTTGAGTCTCTGTCAAAACACGAGTCCTGGTGGTCCACACGTTTGCTATGGCAAGCTGAAGAAATAGCCTATGTGTTTCTTGTTTGACTGGTCTTCAGTTATTTCTGCAAACAACAAACTGTCTTACTTTTTTTTTTTTTTTTTTTTTGCGGTACTGGGGATTGAACTCCGGGGCATTTTACCTCCGAGCTATATCCTCAGCCCTATTTTTTTTTATTCTTTATTTTGAAACAGGGTCTCACTAAGTTGCGGAGTGCCTCACTAGGTAGCTGAGGCTAGCTGCGAACCCAGATTCTCTGGTCTCAGCCTCCCAAATGCTGGGATTACAAGCGTGCGCCACCAAGCCCGGCTTGTCTTACATTTTAAACAGCTGCTCTGTTGAGAATAGACTGCATGTAAAAGCAGGGAGTCCCAGGAAGAGGCTTTTGCAATAATTCAGGCAAGAGATAATAGTGGCCAGGCATGGTGGCACCTGTAATCCCAGCACTATGGGAGACTGAGGAAGGAGGATCACATATTCAAGGCCAGACTCTGCAACTTAACGAGACTCTGTCTCAAAATAAAAAATTAAAAAGGGCTGGGAGTATAGTTCAGTGGTAAAGCCCTGCTGGGTTCAATCCCTAGTACTGGATAAAGAAAAATGATGGTGTTGTGGATCAGGCTGGCAGCAGGACAGGAGGTATATTCTAGTTGTATGTTGTCATTCATTCATTCATTCATTCATTCATTCATTTGGCACTGGGGATTAAACTCCAGGGCATTCAGCCTCCAAGCTATACCCCTAATCCTATTTTATTTTTTTTGTTTTGAAACAGGATATTGCTAGGTTGCTGAGAGTCTTACTACTTTGCTGAGGCTGTCCTTGAACCAGTGCTCCTCCTGTCTCGGCCTCCCAAGTTCTGGGATTACAGGCATGTGCCACCATGCCCAGCTGGTTATATGTATTTTAAATTTCTCATTTTTAAGTAATTACAGATTCACAGAAGGTTGCAAAGGAAGGTGCAGGGAAGTCCCACACACCAGCTCATGACAACATCCCACACAAAACACGGTACAATACTGAAACCAAGAAATCGACATTGGCACGATCCATGGTGTTGACTCAGATTTCGTCAGTTATACATGCACCCATTTGTGTGTGTGTGTTTGTGTGCAGTTGCAGGAAATATAAAGTTGTATGTATAATTGGAAATACAGATGGTCCCCAAGATGGTTGGACTTATGATTTTTCAATTGTATAATGGTGCAAAAGTTCTAACTATTCAGTAGAAACCATACTTTGACTTTGGGGTTTTGGTCTTCTCTTGTGCTATTGACATGCAGTCTTTTCGAATACACATGGAACTTCACCAAGATAGACCATATTCTGGGCCATAAATCAAGTCTCAACAAATTGAAATCATACAAAGTATGTCCTATCATCCTAATGAAATTAAGCTGTAAATCAGTAACAGAAAGCTATCTGAAAATTCCCCAAATATTTGGAAATCAAACAACATGCTTTTAGATAACTTCTGATTCAAACCAGGAAAAAAATTAGAAATATTAGAAAAATTAGAAATAAAAATATAATACATCAAAATGTGTGGAACATAATCAGGTCTGGAGCATGGTTGTAATCCCAGCTTCTAGGGAGCCTGAAGCAGGAGGATTAAACATTTGAGGATGGCCTGGGCAGTTTAGTGAGACTCTGTCTCAAAGTAAAACTTGAAAAAGGCTGGGGATGAAGCTCAGTGGTAGAGTCTTTGCCTAATATCAAACAAGATCCTGGGATTTACCCCCAGCGCCACAAAAATAAATAAAGAAAGAAACAAACATTGTCGGGCTGGGGATTGAACCCAGAGGCATTCTACCTTTGAGCTACACCCCTGGTCCGATTTTATTTCTTATTTGGAAACAGGGTCTCCCTAGGTTGATGAGAGTCTCACTACTTCCTTAGGCTGTCCTGGAACCTGTAATCTTCCTGTCTCAGCCTCCCAATTACTGGGATTACAGGCATGTGTCACTCCAGCTGGCTGTGGAACATAATTTTTGTTGTTGTTATTTTTATTACTGGGGATGGAACCTAAGGGCATTCTACCTCACACCACCACGTCCAGCACTGTGGGACACAATTTAAAGCAGTGCTTGGAGAAAGTGTCTATGACCTTGTTTAGGTAAAGATTTCTTAGGACAAGACACACAACCCATAGAAGGAAAGAAAACTGATGAATTCTTACCAAAATTAAAAACTTCTGCTCTTCAAAGAGTACTACTAAAAAAATGAGAAGGCAAACCACAGATTGGGAGAAAATATTTGCAAATATATAACTGATCAAAGACTTGTATGCAGAATAAATAAAGAACTCTTCCAACTCAATCATAAGACAAACAAGCTGATTAAAAATGGGCAAAGGATTTGAACAGAAACTTCATCAAAGAAGAGATATGATGTCCAATAAGCACATAAACAGATGCTCAACATTATTAGTCATTAAGGAAACAAAGATTAAAATCACAATACCACTACATCCCTACTAGTGTAACTTTATTTTTATTTATTTATTTATTTTTTGCGGTACTGGGGATTGAACTCAGGGGCGTTCTACCTCCAAGCTATACCCCCAGCCCTATTTTTTATTCTTTATTTTGAAACCAAGTCTCACTAAGTTGCGGGGTGCCTCACTAGGTAGCTGAGGCTGGCCTCAAACCCGGATCCTCTGGTCTCAGCCTCCTGAATGCTGGGATTACAAGCGTGCACCACCATGCCCGGCTCTAGTGTAACTTTAAGAAGATGAAACAAGCCGGGGATGGTGGCACATACCTGTAATTCCAGTACTTGCTAGACTGAGAAAGGAGGATTGCAGGTTTGAGGCCAGCCTCAGCAACTTAGCAAGACTCTCAGTAACTTAGTGAGACCCTGTTCCAAAAGAAAAAATAAGGCCCAGGGGTGTATCTCAGTAGTAGAATGCCCCAAACTGGAATTGATCCATATATTCATCTACCAGTAAATGGGAAAAAAATTGTGGTATGTCCAGGACATTGAATACTACTTAGCAATAAAAAGGGACAAAGTACTGATAACACACTGCCACACAAATGAATCTCAAAATCATTATGTCAGACAGGAGATATTCTCAAAAGCATTATGTTTCTTAATTTTTTTAATTTGAGATATACTGCACATAGCATGGTGAATATAATAAATATAATACAATTCAAATGTTCTTACCACAAAATATAGTAAATGTGTGAGGTGATACCTGTGTTAATCCACTTGATATAACTCTTCTGAACATATTAATAAATCATAACATTACTTTGTACTCCATAAATATAGACAACTATGATTTGTCATTCTGCAACTTAGAAAATAAAAGATTAAATTTTAAATGGATTGTTTCAAGTGAAAGAAGCCATATTCAAAAGGATTTATACTATATGATTTTATTTATATGAGATTATAGAAAAAGCAAACTATAGGGATAGGAAACAGCTTAGTGGTTGCTAGGGGCTAGAGGTGAGGGCTAGGAATTGACTACAGAGAGGCACGAGAAACTTCTAAGGGTGATGGAATTTTTTCACATCCTGATTGAAGAAGTATTTATTATATATCTACATTTATGGATTTGCATATATTTGCCCAAACTCATCAAACTGTCCCCTAAAAGGGGTGGGCTTTGCTGTGTGCAAATTATTTTTAATATACATGAATTAAATTGAAAAAGTAAAAGAGACCATGGTTGTCAATCAGAAACCAGACAGACTTTGATGTTTCTCATCTTGGAAATAATCCCTTATCCCTGAAATAGGCCTGGAGAAAGAGTCCTGCGCCCCCTGGTGGCCCTGAGTGCAATGACAGTCTCTTCCTTCTGAGACGTCGTAGGTGGCTGGGACTCCGGGGAAGAGGTGACACCTCGTTCTCTTGCCTGGCATGAGCGCCCTGACAGCTGGCTCAAACCCTTTGCTGCGAGGGTTTTGTTGCCCAGGACACTGTCCCCAAGTTTTTTGGGGGGTATTCATATTGATGCCGCAAAGAGAGACTTTTATCAGTACTTTTTGGTGGTGGTGTATGTGAGGGGGGAGTAGAGTCTCCGTTTGTTGCCCAGGCTGGTCCTGAACTCCTGGGGTCAAGGGATCCTCCTGTCTCAGCCTCCTGAGTCACTGGGACTACATTCATGTGCCACCATGCTCAGCTAAATGCACCTGATTTTTTAAAATCAGATGTTATCCAGCCTAGCAGGGAAAAGGCAGGTAAACCATTTTTTTTTTAACCCAAAACACTTAAGAACTTCTCCAAAAGGAAAAGAAATGACAAATTATCCAGCTAACAGGATATTCCACCTAACCACAAATTACCAGCAAGCTGCAGAAATCTAACCGATAGCTTTTTTGTACAGTATTTTTGCAAAATGTGCACATTGGCTTCCGCTGACTCTTTCCGTTTCCTGAGAGGGTACTTAGGACCACACAAAGTGGATGCTGTGTCCAAATTGCCTGGACCAAGACGTCAGCTTCCAGTTCACCCGAGCACAGGTCCAAGGTACAGGAAAGCACACCAAACACCAGCTGCACCAGGAAGAGCAGCGGCTTGGATTCCATGTGCAGCGTTTTATTTATCCAAGACTTTTGTATCCACAGCCCAGAATAAAATTGGCCTGTGGTTATCAACGTGAGGGGGGGTGGGCTAGGATGTTGTCAGATCTGGTGTCAGGATTATGTCAACCTCACAAAATCAATTCTGCATTTCCCCTGTATGCTCTGGAAGAGTTGAAAGAACTCATGCCAAAGTTCTCTAGATCTGATGTCTATTTTATTTTATTTTATGGTACTGGGGATTGAACCCAGAGGCATTCTACCTCTGAGCTACAACCCCAGCCCTATTTTTTATTTTGAAACATTATTTCACTAAGTTGCGGAGGGCCTCACTAAGTAGCTGAGGCTGGCTGCAAATCTGCAATCTTCCGGTCTTAGCCTCCCAAGGACTGGGATTACACGCATACGCCACCAAGCTCGGCTCTATTTTATTTTTTGAAGATGGCAACTTTTAAAATTTCTTCTCTGGCAATTGGTCTTTTAGTGTTTTTTATTCCTTGAGTCAATTTTGGCAACTTATAAATATATTCCTAGAAAATATTATTCAGTGTTGAAACACTCCAGTGTACAAGCCCATATGAGTCTCCTATATTTCAAGAGTCATCTAGTAGCTGTGCTAATGTTTCCTCCGTATCCTGCATTTGGTATTATTAGGCTTATTGACTAGCAAGCTGATGGTCTGTCTATTTTAATTTGACCCCTCCCTCCCATAAAGAACATCTAAGTAAGAATTATGCTACTGGGAGGAATCACGCTTCTCCTCACCCATCCACTTTTTGAGCAGCTGTTTCCAGGAGTCATGCATCATTCTAGCAAGCTTGTGGAGGAAGGGGAGGAGGACTTGGACAGTGGTCTGGCTCTACTTCAAAGCACAGGCATATGGCTTTTTTTTTTTCTTGGTCTCAGATGCCTTTCAGGATCTGGAGGAAGCCATGCCCTTGTCTCCAGAAATGTGCCTGTGTTTGGATCCTGGCTCTCCCGTTCACTAGTCAAGGGAAACAGGGTAAGGCAAATAAGCTCTCTGTGCCTCAGCTTGTCATTCTGCAACAATGGGAAAAGCAGTGCTTCCCTTTCAAGTCATTGCGAGGATTACATGGATTAACCTTTGCTTTTAGAGCAGAGCCTAGCATATGCTAAGTGTCTGAGAAGTTAGCTATTGTCATCATTATTGTTCCTGTTATCACTCTGCTGGGTCCTTTCTCTTCCCCATCCATAGGAGGCCTCCCCCCAAACCCCACCACCCAAGGACAAGAATCCAAAGTGGCTTCCACAAATGAAGGCATATGGGGGAGATTATGGGATGGCGCCCCCAGAGGAAGAAGAAAGGAGTCGGTAGTCAGGGAGGGGTGGGAAGTAAACAGAGGAAAGAGGCTGCAAGAGCTTCCCCACACTGCTAACACCAAGGACAGTGTTTTCCCCGACACCCCCCAGTGCCCTGGGGAGGTGTGAACCTCGAGGGACAAGGATACCACAAGGTATCCTTTGTAGGAAGCAGAAAACAGCTCTTGGAGATTCAGTCAACAAGTCTGTGTGAGCCGAGTGTGGTGGCGCACCCGTGTAATCCCAATACTTGAGAGGCTGAGACAGGAGGATCCAGGTTCACAGCCAGCTTCAGCTACTTATGAGGCCCTCCACAACTTAGTGAGACCTTGTTTCAAAATAAAGAATAAAAATTAGGGCTGGGGATGTAGCTTGGAGGTAGAATGCTCCTGGGTTCAATCCCCAGTACCACAAAAAAAAAAAAAAAAAAAGAAGAAGAAAAAAAGTCTGCGTACATGACAGGGGACTGGAAACCACAGGGCCCCACTCGGATGTTTTGGCCTCAAGAGTGGGAGTAAAATGACTAGGGAAAAGCTGGGCATGGTGGCACACATCCAAGACAAGAGGATCACGGTTTGAGGTCAGCCTCAGTCGCTTAGAAAGACCTTCATCAGCAACTTAGTGGGACTCTGTTTCAAAATAAAAAAAAAAAATAAATAAAAGTGCTGGGGATGTAACTCAGAGGTAGAATGCTCCTAGGTTCAATCCTCAGTATTAAAAAAAAAAATCCAGGACATTGACTTTCCCCTGGTAGCTAGGGGCTCCAAGCAGACAATATAAAAGTTTATTTTGAATATTTGTGAAAGTTTATTTTAAGTCAAGGTAAGATTGAAAACAAAAAACAGCTGTCCACACACAGGGGGAAGGGGTCCTGAAAAGAGAGTAATCCTGTTTTGTGTGTGTGTGTGTGTGTGTGTGTGTGTGTGTGTGTGTGTAACTGGGGATTGAACTCAGGGGCAGTCTACCTCCAAGCTACATCTCCAGCCCTGTTTTTCATTCTTTGTTTTGAAACAGGGTCTCACAAGTTGCAGAGGGCCTCACTAAGTAGCAGAGGCTGGCTGTGAACCTGGATCCTCCCGTCTCAGCCTCCCAAGTACTGGGATTACAAGAGTACGCCACTATGTCAAGCCTGTTTTAAGAAAAAAGATGTCACAGCTGGGCGTGGTGGCGCACGCTTGTAATCCCAGCATTCGGGAGGCTGAGACCGGAGGATCCGGGTTCGCGGCCAGCCTCAGCTACCTAGTGAGGCACTTCGCAACTTAGTGAGACTCGGTTTCAAAAAATAAAGAATAAAAAATAGGGCTGGGGGTATAGCTCGGAGGTAGAATGCCCCTGAGTTCAACCCCCAGTACTGCAAAAAAATAAAAAAAAATAAAAAAAAATAAAGGATGTCACATAATCAGGGCCAAGAGGGAGCAAAATCCATCCCTGCTTCCTCTGCTTTCCATGTGGGGAGTTCATGGTTGAAGTTCTTCCAGAACTTGCTCCTTCTTCTCAGAGTTCTGCTGCAACTTTCAGGGTGACGTGTGTCATGCACACCCTTGGGTCCCGGGATCTGGCTGCTCTCATGACCTTCATGCATACACAGGCTTAAGTGAGGCTCCTGGGGTGTGGACAGAGCCTCCCATTCTCTCTGGCCAGCTGGTGCCAACCCTGGCCAGGCCTGCCCACAGGCACTGCCTGCATGACTCAGTCTGGGGTTGTGGTACACCAGTTGGGGCACGGGGTGGCTTGGGGGGTGGGGGACTATCCCTGTGAGTGATCAGCGGGGCCTGTGGGGGAGACTCGGGGTAAGGAGTTGGCGTCCCGGGTCCCTCTTTCTCCAGGGTCAGACGTTGGAGGCTTTGTTTCATGGAGTCTGTGAACATCTTCGTAGGCCCCTCACCCCTGGGTACGTCACCTATTAAACTCCATCTTAGGCTAGGCGTGGTGGCGCACGCTTGTAATCCCAGTACTTGGGAGGCAGAGACAGGAGGATTGCAGGTTTGAGACCAGTCTCAGCAACTTAGTGAGACCCCATTTCAAAATAAAAATATAAAATAGGGCTGGGGGTGTAGCTTAGAGGTAGATTATCCATTTTAGGAGTTGCTTTGAGGATTACAAGGCCCTTGGTCCAGCAGTCAGACAGCACCTGCCATTCACTCCTCAGTTACTGATATTTCTTTAACACAGGCACAACTATGCTTTTTACAACAGGTGGGATGTCTGGCTGTCCCATGATTCGGGCTTTTGCAGCCTACCTGCCCTGCCAGGGTAGCCAGGCACCCTGTTCCTCATCACCGAGCCTTTCTGAAGGATCCAGGCTCAGCTCCAGGTGTGGGATCTAACATCCCCGCCTCAGGCCTCTATCTTGGCATCCCCCAAGCCAGATGTTGCCCTAGCTGGAGCCAGGACACAGTTCCAGCAGCCTCTTTGCTGGCTGTCCTGCTCTGAGTGCAACAGTGGCCCCCTGCCGGCCCATCCCCAGGCTGGATTTTGCTTTCCACCCCTCCCTGCTCTCTCCTTCTCTCCCTTTCCCTCCCCTCCCTTTTCTTTTCCCCTGCTCCCTTTCTCTGCCAGACAAGGAACAGCCCCTGGACCCAAGGAGCCCAGCCCCCTCAGGATGCAGGGCGGGGGGAGACTGAGGCCCGAGGGGAGGGGGAGGACCACGGCCAGGTCCCCTGCTACTGGCATTGCCTGTGTTCTGTCCTTTCTAGTCTCCAGCAATGTCATTGCTTAAGGGATCCTGCGGCCCAGACCTAAGGAAAGCCAGCAGCTCAGGCTGCTTCAGCAGGCAGTGTCGGGCACTGAGGCGGCGCCCCTGGGCACTGGGGCTGGGTGAGGAGACGACAGGGAGGGATGTGGAGCAAGGGGCCATGAGGCCCTTTGCAGCCAAGTTGAGGCCTCACACTGGAGCCTGGATGTGCTGGTGAGCTCTGGCTCTGTGAAGCCTGGAGCCAGGTTCTGGGTCAGAAATGGGGATGGGACCCATGTGCCCTTCGTGTGTCTGGCCTGGGGAGGGGTGCCTCCTCCCTCTCCCATGTCCATGGCCAGGGTTGGGGTGGAAAGCCCTGGATGAGGCCACACAGTGCACCCCAGTTTAGGTAGGAGAAGGGATAACCAAGGAATTGGGGTTTAAGCTGGCCTTTGAAAGGTCTGATGGGAGAGGGAAGGGGCAGGCGGGACTGGGGCACATAACATGGCTTCCTGTGGACCTGTCACCACTTCTGGGCCCGCGGGGGGGGGAGGGGCCAGGTGACCCACCTCTCGCCAGGTGTGCATGGGGGCGGGTCCAGAGCAAAGCAGAAGGTTCCTCTCTGCCAGGCCGACCTTAAGAGGCCAAGGCAGAGGTCAGAGAGACCTGGCCCCCGCAGCTGCGGGCCTCCTGCCGGCCATAGGCTTGTCAGGCCCACTGCTGTCTTAACAATCCTCCCCCCGACCCCCAACACACACCCAGGGCAGAGCCTGCTATCCTGTATGGAGGCAAAACACCTCATGAGCCTCTGCCTTGAGGTGGGCGGAGCAGCTTCCCTCTTCCAGAAGGGTCTTCACAGCTAATCGGGCACCAAGACCCTCAGACAGGCCTGCCAGGATAGGTGAGGGTCACCCAGGGTCCCTGTGCATCATGGCTGTCTTCTCTCCCTTTGGGGGAAGCCTCCTTTCTCAGCCTCTACCCCAGAGATATCACGCCAGGACATGGAGGTTGGCCCAGGTGTCTCTGCCCCTGAGGACGGGCCTGGGGACTTCTGCCAGCCCCTTGGGACCTGAACTCCAGGCAGAGGGTTCATGGGCACCAGGACTGTCTGGGAGGCTCCGTGTGGAGTCCCTCACCTCCCTGTGATTTGTAATGTGCTTCTTTTGGGAACAGCCAGTCCCTCTGGTCCCCTTCTACATAGTTCTGTTTTCTGGGCCTGAGCCCTCTTGAGCGTCTGCGCAGAGGCCTTTGGCCATGTCTGCCTCAGACTCACCTGTGGCCTCATACAGACGCCCACGTGGGCCTCAGCTTCCTGACCTAGGAATTGGGACCATTTGACTTTACCTCATCGTGTGCTTCTCATAGCCTGGACCTTCTCATAGCCAGTGACCGTGTCTGGCCCCTCCCTGGGGCAAGTGGAAAGGCAAGCGGGGAGAGCTGCACAGGACACCACAGAACATGCCCCTGGGCCACCAGCTGTGCCCAAGCTCCTGCTGGGGCTCCTGGCCCAGCCCCAGGTGGAGAGTGGCGGGCCAGGGCACCTGCTCTGTGCCTTGCCGAGGACTCAAATCTTAGTAAGGCTTGGTGAGGGTAGGCAGGAGGGGGCTACAGCCATGTGCCACTACACCCTGCTGCCTGGGCTGGAGAGGAGCCCAGTGGGCTGAGGCCAGGACCCTTCTGGATGCCCTCCTCCCACCCCATCAGAAGACCTCCTAACTGCTGGGACCCTGAGCAAGGATAGCGTCAGAACTCACCCCCTTGAGGATCTGAGCCCACATCGCTGACCTGGAGGGTGGCAGCCGGCACCTGAAGCTCACCCAGTACCCCTGCAGCAGCAGTCATTGGCTTTCCACGATATAGTGTGGGAGCCTGGCAGGAGAGCATTCCCATTTTATTGATGGGAAAACTGAGGACCAGAGGTATAGCATGCCTGGCCAAAATCATGGAGCCAGGAGAATTGGCCTAGTTCTTAGACCTTTCTCACTAGTGTTCTCCCATGGGAAGGGAAGGAGCTGAGGGGAGGCAGGTGGGTGCTGGTGGGAGGGGAAGGAGGAGGGGCAGCATCCTCCTTCTGTCTTCCTGGCCCAGCCTAGTGTCTGGGACCTCTGGGACATCACAGCTGGGGCAGGAGGTGGGGCAGGAGGACTGCAGTCCCTCAATCTCCCAGTCCCAACTCCTCAGCCTCTAGGGCCCTTCACTGATTCTGCTCGTTGTTACTCTCTGCCAGGAATCCACTTCTCTCCTCCCCTCCTCGTGGGGGCTCTGGGGCCTGTCTCCTAGGCACTGCATGTATCCATCCCAGCATGGTGTGTGGTTGTGTTACACCCCGGGGGGCAGGACCTGGGCTTCTCCTGCATGTGCTCAGCACCATGCCTGACATTCGGCAGCTGGGCACGCAGAGAGGGAGCACTTGTGGTGGTAGAGTGAGTGACCACTGAGAGGCCCATGAGTGTGGCCAGTGGGAGTGTGAGGCACAGGCTGAGACAGGAGGAGGGGTCCAGGGGGGTGTGAGAGCCCAGCCGGGGGCCATGGGCTGGAGCCACCCACCACCTGTCAGGCCCTCACCCAGTGGGATGGGGGGCTCTTCCCAGGGAGTGGGCTTGGCCCCCAGCTAAACCCTCCAGGGTCTCCAGTGGGCGGTGGCTGCCCTTTCCACATTATTCGAGGGGAAGGCTGAAGCCCAAGGTCATCCCCTGAGGCCAACCCAGCTGTGGCCAGCTGGCCAGCAGGCCACAGGCAGAGCCCCGAGTAGAAAAACTTTGTTTTATTCAGCCCGCACCTGGGCACTCTTGCTCTGTGGGATGGCCAAAATATAAAAACAAAACCAATGACAGACAAAACAACACTGTAGAGGAAAGTTGGGTATAAAACGGGGCCTGGCATCCGGAATCCCTGTGGTTTTGGTTCCTGTTCACTCCCTGAGGCCGGCAGGGAGGGATGCCCCTGGTGTCCAGCTGCCCCTGCCTGTGGGTTGGGGGGCTGGACTCCCTGGCGGGAGGTTGCCTGGGGAGCAGGGCCTGCTCTGTAGGGAGAGAGGTTGGCTGTCTGTCTCTCTTGGAGATCAGGATCTAAAGAAAGAAAGAAAGAAAGCCAGTCAATGGCAGCTCAACATGGGGCTTCCTCTCCATACTCCAGACACGGGCCTCCTCCTCCCTCAGAATCTGAGCTCAGGGGAAAGGGACTGAGCTCGCAGCCTAGCACCAAAGGAGAGGTTTCATGGACCACCACTCCCCCGCAGGATCTCTGCATGCCCCCACTCCCAATCCCAGGATTGTTTTTTAGGCTGTTAGTAGAGCTGCTACTGTCTGGAAATACTTTCCAGTTTGTTTTTCTAACTCAGTACTTTTTTTTTTTTTTTAAGCCTCCTTTTCCTCTTCAGAAACATGACGGAAAGCCACAGGCGTCAGCCCCGTGGCCTTTCTGGGAACGCTCCATCCGGCTTCCTGCGCAGGCTGGCCCATCAGCCGGCCTGTGGTCAGGGTCACGGGGTGCTCTACTAAGACCTGGGCCTTCCAACCACTTATGTAAAGAGCTCTGGGAAGGAAGGGAAGGAAGGGCCTCCTCCGTAGCCCGCAGGCCCCAGGGGAGCGGGAGGGAGGCCCTGCTGCTTTTCTGCCCACTCTCTGAGGGCCCTCTTGGTGCTCATGGTGCCCCAGGGACATGAAACACTGTGCCAGTGTCCCTTCCCCAGCTGCAGGCAGGGGTGGGGGGAGATGCAGGCTCCTTTGTTTCCTGCGAGCTCCTTCCCCAGAGTGACTTCCCAAAAACCCTCTATAGCAGGTGGCCCCTGAAGGTCAAATGGGGGACTGAGGTAGGCTTTGAGGAACATGAAAGGTGCTAGAAAACCAGGCCTGTGAAAGAGCAAAATGCCAGTGTGGGCAGGAGTCCATGACTTCAAGCATCCTCTCTGCCCTGGGACTGTGACCTGATCCTAGCCATGCGGAACCTAACCTCTTCAAGGAACTAGCAGCTACTGTCCCCATTTTTAATATTCGTGGTTCAGGGTGTGTGTGTGTGTGGGGGGTGTTGAACAGTTAGGTGAGTGGTAGCAGCCAGAGGTGAAAGAGCAGTCTCAAAGTGAGCCCTGACCATGGTCACATACTGAGCCCTGACCCTACAGGCTTAACTTTTCATACTTGCCATCTAATATGTAATAAGCATACACTTTGGAGTAAGATGCCTCTCTAAGCCTTGGAATCTCTACCACCTGTTCCCAGTTAATAGACTAAAGCTTAAGGCTGCACGACTACATTGTGTGTGTGTGTGTGTGTGTGTGTGTGTGTGTGTGTGTGTATGTGTGTGTGTGTGTTATGGGGGATTGAACCCAAGGTATTCTACGTCTGACCTACACCCCTGGCCCTATTTTATTATTTTGAAATGGTCTTGCTAAGTTGTGGAGGACCTCACTAAGTTGTTAAGGCTGGCTGTGAACTTGCAATCCTCCTGTCTCAGCCTCCCAAGTACTGGGATACAGGTGTATGGCACCACACCTGGTTCTTTTTTTTTAAATACAAGAGTTGCTTTGACCTGATCAAACATTTTAAGTTCACATGGGGTGGCATGGGATTCTTCGTAAGCTTGTAAGCAAGAGGTCCCTCTGCCGAGCATTTCATATGGGGAATCAGGAGGGACACTGAGGTCAGCTAGCCTGGGACAGCAGGAACTAAGGACCTTGTCCAGCAGCTGCTGCCAAAACCTGGGCCCAAATTTTATTAACTTCCAATGAGGATCTAGGGATAGATATTGGCCCATTCTAACCAGAATTACTTCTAATCTGGGCCTGTTTAATCTGACCCAGTTGGTAAGGACACTAATGATCAGCCGCTGTTCAATGAGTGCCATTGTGTGCCGGGCTCTGAACACGCAGACGTCAGGGCTGTCAAATCCTCATCCCAGGCTGATGTGGGAAGTGCATGTTTATCACTAAGAAAAGTAGCTCAGAGAGGTAAAGTGAGTTTTCCAATGTCCCGTCTTGGTCACAGAACTCGGGCTGCAGAGCCCACACACTTGCACTAACCACTCTGCCTTCTCCTGGTTTCCACTTGAGAAACCTTAGGAAACCACACAAACGGGACCCAGATCAGCACCCAGCAACCTGCGCCCACCATGAGCACTCAGCTGGGGGCTAGCACAGGCAAGGTTGTTCCTGCTGGGCCATCAGGGTGACCCAAGTGCAGGTGTCTAGGGATTTCAGGTGTCCCTGCCTCTTCCCCAGGCAGGAAAGAGTCTGGGGTAGGAAGGGTGGTGGGTGGACACGTACTGGACAATTTTGCAGTTTGTTGTAGAAACATAGCGACCTGTGTAGTGGATGTTGCATCTCACCACATTGTTGGTGAAGTCAGACTCCAAAACAATGTACTTTGGGTTCACGTGCACCTGGAGAAGAGAACAGACAGAAAGGGACTGAGTTGGGGCAACTGCACTTCACCTATTCACAGGGAAGGTGGTGGAGAGGCAGACGGACAGGCAGAGGGAGCCAGGTAGCTGAAGAAAGGCCACGTGAGACCAAGAGACCCAGAAACAGAGGGAAGAAGAGGCAGTGGAATTCCAATTCCCCTTATCAGAAGATGGGGAGCTTCCCCAGAGCCGGAGCCTGTGTCCAGTGAACCCTACACACATCATTGGGATCTGAGAGGTCGGGTAATGAGGGGTGGGATGGGGAGGGATGGGGAGTTGACACCTGGTCTACCGGACTCCAAGGCTCACAGCTGCTCTCCACTTGCATCTTCAGGTGGCCTACTGAGGCCTGAGTGATGCCACGTGGCACCCCTGCTCCAGAGCCTAAGGCACTGGATATTCATTGAGATGATGGCCCAAGTATGACCAGTGCTTTTTGTCTGGAAAGGAGCTTTTGGGACACAATGCTGATGTGTTGGATTAGTTGCGGTAGGGACCAGTGTTATTCGCAGAACATTTCAGAACAAATGCAGCAATGTTACTTTTTCTTTTTTTTAAAGAGAGCTTAAGTTGCTGAGGATGTCCTCAAATCTGTGATCCTCCTATCTCAGCCTCCCAAGTACTAGGATCACAGGTGTGTGCCACCACGCCCAACTGTGATGTTACTTTTAAATCCTAGTGTACAAGAATGACTCCACTCCCTCCCTGTACTGAACTTCTGCACAGAGTAGGTCCAAGCAAACCAGCAGAGTAATCCCCAGCCTCACTTTGTATCTGCTTGGAGGAGGCGAGATGTGGCTTCCCCAGTTAAAGCCATGCTAACATGGCCTGCACAGGTGTGCCAGGTGGGGCTGTGCATCGTTAACATGCCTTTCTATTTGTTCCCCCGACCAAGGGAAGGGGTGATGGAGCTCATGCATGTCACTCCATGGTGCAGGAGGGGGCTGCTGGAAGGGCGTCTTGGTCACAGGAGCCCTTGGCTTTGCAGGGGTACCTGTGAGGAGCTGAGGCTCTCATCTCTTTTCTGGGTGGTTCAAAGACTGCCCTGCCTGCAGACAGGGGATGGGCCACGTGGCTCTCTGCCTCCTTGGCACATAGGATGGTGCCAACACCTCCCCTTGCATCACCACAGCTGAAATGAAGATTCCTTGGGGTCTTTAGAGAAAGAGAAATTTTAGGTGTCTGCCTGAGACCCAAACTGCCAGATGGGAAGTGTAAAACCTCCAGTGATGGCCCAGATGGCACCTCTGCTTGGCAGGTGGGGAGGAGGGAGCATGCCTGGAAGCTGAGGCTTCTTTCAGAAGTGGAGGACACTGAGCAGGGACATCAGGTTGGAGGAACTGTTCCAGACCAGGAGGCCCACCTTGAGGATGTAGTTTCCAGGCTGCACATCAGTTATGTCGATCCACTGGCAGTCGATGTCTGCATTATAGGTGTCATAGCAGCCTGGGCTCAGGCCCTGGGGATGGGATTAGAGGAGAGGTTGGGGTGCTGCTTGTCCCTCAGAGCCACCCCATGCCCACCTGCAACAGCCTGGAGCCTCCTTCCTCTGTGCTTCTCCCAGACCCTGGCCCAGGGGGCGCACCCCTTCCTGAGGCCCCTGGATGGATGGACCAGAGAGAAGATGGAGATATAGTGGCCAGAAGGTAGGGATGAAATGAAGCAGGGAGGGTGCTTGACAGAGATGGATGGAGGAATGGATGAAAAGATAGACATGATAGATGGTCAGCGTGTGGCTGCGTGCATGGGCTGATGGAAAGATGGTCTGGGGTAGCCCAACAGGCAAATGAAGTATCATGCTCTCCAGACTTTGAGGCAATGTTCTAAGAGCAGACACCTCTGGGAATGATGTGGGACGAGCCTGGGCATGGAGGGCGCAGTCCCCGCAGGTCCCCAGGACTGGTGAGAAGACACCCAGCCTTGGCACTAGCTGGTCCTCTGCTTGGCTGGCCGGTGCTGCCCCCCCCCCCCCGACTCCCTGAGCAGGCCCGATCCTTATGCTCCTGTGCCCCCGCCCTGCTGCTGCAGCCCAACCTGTGTGTGAGAGGTGCACGCATAGCGCTTGAGGTTGCCGAAGTCACATGTGCTGTCCTCCAGGCAGAAGCTGGCCTTGTGGCCCTCAGCCACCTTCTTGCCTGTGGCTGCGTCCAGCAGGTCATAGTGGCTGAACTCATCCATGCTGTGGTAATGTCTGGGGACAGAGGAGAGAGAAGAGGGCCTCGTCTCCCTGGGACCGCCCCTCCTGTCCCCGCCCTGCGATGGGCCCAGGTGACCTCCAGACTGGACTTGGCTCTTCTGTCCCCTGAGTCCCACGGTGACATCTTTGGTGCTCTCTACCTAGTCAGGGCACCTTAGGATAACATCTTCTCAGGTGAGCTTCCACCTGTACTGACCTCCTGCAGGCAAGGCCCTGTCTTCTAGACATTTCCATCCCTTACCAAAACCAGTCGTTCTGTGGCCCATCTTCCAGCCCAGCTTGGCCAAGGCTCCTCTGAGAAGTCCTTGCCCAGTGATGGATCCTTGGCAGGCAACCCCTTCCTGGGGCCCCCCAGCCAGTGCCCACATCTCCCAAAGTGCTTGCTCAGCAATGGGGGTGAGGCACTGAGCCCCTAGCCCAGAGGAGGAGGTGACAGAGGCGGGGCTGCCCACTCACTGGTGGCAGCTGTGCCACTCCCAGGTGTGCCGTGGCCGGTTGGGGAGGAAGTCCGCTGTGCCCTGGTTCTTCACCCGCTGGGGGAAGCGCAGCAGCACCCGCAGGTCGTAGTCAGTGGCTTCGGGGGCGTAGGCTGTGCTGTGGGGAGAGGTAGGGAGGCTGGAGTGGGAATGGGGTAGTGACACCGAAGCCCAGAATGGGCTGCACCGGGCCCTGGCCCAGTCTCCTCCTGCTCCAGAAGAGTCTGGTGTCTGATCCCTGCACTGTGGTGAGGCCCCGGCTCATTCCTCTCTCACAGTCCCATGAGGGCTGGCTGTCCCCTCCTCTCTGGTCTTCACTGTGTGGCTGGAAGCAGCCAATGGAGTCTTTCTACCAGCGAGTCTCTGAGGTCCCTGATGCCTACAGGGGACTCAGTTGAGGACAGCGGTGCCTGGGGCAGTGATGTCGGGGTGGGGGTTGTATAAAAATCTTTAGAGGGCCATTTATTAGAAACATACAGCCCTAGCCAGCTGTGGTGGCACATGCCTGTAATACCAGGGACTTGGGAGGCTGAGGCAGGAGGATAGCAGATTCAAAATCAGCCTGAGGAACTTGGCAAGACTGTCTCAAAATAAAAAAAACAAGAAGGGCCAGGCATGAGGGTGCATACTCGTAATCCCAGTACTTGTGAGGCTGAGACAGGAGGATCATGTCAGCCTCAGCAACTTAGAAAGGTCCTCAGCAATTTAGCAAGACCTTGTTTCAAAATAAAAACTAAAATGGGTTGGGGGTGTAGCTCAGAAGTAGAATGCCCCTGAGTTCAACCCTCAGTATCACAATAAAATAAAATTACTGGGGTTTAGCTCAGTGGTAGAGCACCCCTGAGAGGGAGGGAGGAAGGAAGGAACGAACGAACGAAAGAACTAGCTAGGAGATTCTGATAAATCTTCCCTCCTCTGGACAGAGTCCTAATTGGTGACCCAAACAGGCCATGTCATAGGCTTGAGTTCTTCAGGTCAAAGCCTCTTCACTTTTCGGCTCCATGGCCTTCTGCTCCCCACATCCCTGGTGTGCCAGCTCCAAAATCTGTTTCCTCAGCAGACTCACCTCTTTCCCTAATTCATCTTTTTGCCCATGCTATTCTCTTGACCCAGAACTGCAAAACTCATCCAACCCTCTAGACCCAATTCCAGTCTTCTCCTCCAGGAAGTCTGCCCTGATTGCTACCCTTAGAGGAGTCCTGACGGTCTATGAGCTTTCACAGTGTTGCAGCATGCCACATGCACGCTGTGCTGGTTCAGGTGTGATCAAGCATGGCTTCAGGGCCAGCAACTTGCCCTTTTCCTTTCAGGGAGCATGGGTCTGGTGTAGACTGCCTGCTTATAATTCACTTGCTACCCCAAGTTCCCAAGCAGGGGAGGCCTTGTGGGAAGAATAGACGGAAAGAGAAAGAAAAGACGGCAGCAGTGAGAGGACACACACATGTGCATGTGCGCTCCTACACACACACACACACACACACGTGCACACAGAAGCAGCAGAACAGGAGGGCTGTCTGCAGACGGCCCTCCCTTCAGCTGACCGCGGACAGCTGTCCTGGCTGGCCTCAGGGGTGCTTCCCTGGCACTCTTCACGGTCTGGGTTGTAGGGCCAGAGTCGAGAGATGGCCAGTTGTGGGGATTAGCTCTCTCTGAGAGTGTCTGGACAGCAGGCGGCTCAGAGTCCTGTTTGCCATGATGTCAGGCCCTTGGCCTTGTCTGGGGAAGGCTTGGAATCCGTCTGTGTCTGGGTTGAAACAAAACATCCTCCTTTGCTCTGTTAGGTTAAATCCTGCCTTTCTGTTCAGCGCAGCACATTGTGGGAAACCATCAGGGTCTAGGTTCTAGGCCCGGGTTGGCCACAAACTCACGATGAGACTTGGAGTAAATCCCTTCCCTGATCTGGGTTTGGCCTGCAGTATGGCCTGGTCTGGGTCTACAAGCCTACACTTGAGACAATCTTGGAGGGCCCTCCCACTCCTGGGCTCCAGCTCCGCAGGGCTTTCTGGGTCTGTAAGCCCGTGCCCAAGCTCCCTGGATGTCTCCACCCTGCAGACCCCTCCCTCCTCTGACCTCACTCAGCACCCCCAAGCCCCGTCATTTCCAGTGCCTGCTGCTTGGTTCTGCCATCAGGCACAGGCGAGGGGCTGCTCTCTCCAGCTAGACCAGGAGGCCCTCCAGGCTGCCTCCCCCTCCCTGTCTGGGCGCTCAGGTCTGGGTACCTGGGATGCTCCCTGAGGATGGAATAGAGTTTGGCTTTGAGTAAAACCCTTCAGAACTGCACGAGCTGTCACGGAGGCTGTGAGTTCGTCATCACTGGAGCAGTGACAGCAGGGGCCCTGTACTGTCTTCCAAGGACAACCACATGGGCAGGACAAGGCCCGAATGCGCAGGCCCACCGGTATGAGATGTGTGGGCCGGGACCAGGGCCGGCTTGCACACTGTTTATTGCCAGTCTGATGAGATGTGGAACCTGCACCAGAACGCAAATTGCCACACCACTAACCAAGGATGAGTTCATCTGACACTTTTTCTTTCTAGTTGCTACTGCTTCTTTTTTTTTTTTTTTTTTTTTTTGCGGTATTAGGGATTGAACTCGGGGGCATTCTACCTCTGAGCTATACCCCCAGCCCTATTTTTTATTCTTTATTTTGAAACAGGGTCTCACTAAGTTATGGAGTGCCTCAGTAGGTAGCTGAGGCTAGCCGTGAACCCGGATCCTCCAGTCTCAGCCTCCCAAATGCTGGGGTTACAAGCATGCGCCACCACACCTGGCTTACTGCTTCTTTTTTTAATGTAAGACTTTCTTGATGAAGGAAGTAATGAGTTGAGTGACATTCTGGTGCTAGTTCTTTACCCTGTCATAGACAGGTAACAGTTTGTGGTCAGCTACTCTGAGTGGCAGTGAATTAGAAGTTCTAGAAATGAGAAAATATTGATATTCCAAAGGATTTCCTAGATAGTAGAAAGTAAAAATAAAGAGAGTTCAAAGCCAGGTGTGGTGGCACACACTTGTAATCCCAGTACTTGGGAAGCTGAGACTGGAGGATCCGAGTTCACGGCCAGCCTCAGCTACTTAGTGAGGCTCTCTAGAACTTAGTGAACCGTGTTTCAAAATAAAAGAATAAAAAATAGGACTGGGGGTTTGGCTCGGAGGTAAAATGCCCCTGGGTTCAATCGTCAGTACCAAAAAAAGAGAGAGAGAGAGAAAGTTCGAATGTCAAAAAAAAAAAAAAAAAAAGTGAATAATTAAAAAAAAAAAAAATAGGGCTGGGAATGTAGCTCAGTGGTAGAGCACTTGTCTAGCAGGTGTGAGGCCCTGGGTTCAATTTCCAGGACAAAGAAAAAAGAAAAGAAAAGAATGAGCGGTGGTGGCACATACCTACAATCTCAGTACTGGGGAGGCTGAGATAGGAAGAGCGAGGGTTAGAAGACAGCCCCAGCAACACAGTGAGATTCTCAGCAACCTAGCGAGACCCTGTTTCAAAACAAAACATAAAACAAGGCCTGGGGGTGTAGCTCAGAGGCAGAATGCTACTGGGCTGAGGGACATACATACATACATACATGCATACATGCATACATGCTGGCTTAGCCAGGCATGGTGGTACACACCTGTAATCCCAGCCTAGGCAACACAGTAAGATTCTTAGCAATCAAGCAAGACCCTGTTTCAAAAACAAAAAACAAGCCAGCACATGCTTGTAATCCTAGTACTTGGGAGGCTGAGACAGGAGGATCATAAGCTCGAAGCCAACTTCAGCAACTTAGTGAGACCCTCTTTCCAAATAAAAAATTAAATAGGGCTGGGGGTGTAGCTTGGAGGTACAAACTAGGTTCAATCCCCAGAACCAGAAAACAAAAACAAAAGATGAAAAATATAAATAGGTGCTTTAAATATGGATGTCAACAAAAGCAGCAGATCGATGTCATCTTTAACTAGTTCTTTCAGCCCAGGGAGAGGTCCCCAAAGCACCCACATGCGAGCAGAATATGGGCATTAATGAGTTTAGAAGCCAGCTCCGTGGGAGGCAGACTCTCCCGCCCTTCCCCAGTATAACACATAACCGAGGCCTCTTTGTTACCATGCCGACTGTACCTGCTGTGACCAGGCAGACAGCCTGGGCTAATCTCAGATGTGACTCCATAATCCTGCCCTCATGCTGCAGGCTTGTCCACCCTACAGGACTTCCTTGGGTCCCGTGTGATCACGGAGACCCTTCATGAGGCTCCATGAGGAACCTTCTGTTGGGCACCTCAGATTGGAATGGCTTTAGTTCCTTTCACTGCACCTCAGTAAACGCCACGGTAAAGGTAAAGTTGCCTATATTGCAATGTATGCTCATGCCGGCTGCCTCTTTGGGCAGGCCAGGCTCACAAGTGAAGAGGGCAGGGTCCTGCAGCTTGCAGGCAGCCCCTCAGGCATGAGCACTCACTCTGGGTGACTCCCGGGACTGTCCCCATGCTCCATACTTCATCTTCAGTGCCTTACCTGGCCAGACACTTCTCCTCCGCAGCACAGCGCAGGGAGTACAGATGGGCTCTCTGCACATAGGTGGACGCCTGCACGTAGTTGGGGTCTGGGACCAAATCAGGGAGACCTGGAGTGGGCAGTGGGAGAGGGGGGAGGGGAAGAGCATGGCATTGAGAGAGTCTGCTGTGTACTGTTAATGCCCAGCCCCCCCCCCCCCCCGCCCCAAACACCCTTTGTCTGGGTAGTGGGTCAGAGTGGGGTCGGGGAAGCCGAGCAGCAGGAGGTCACCTCTAGAACTCTGTGGCGTGGGAGCCACTGAGACCTGAGAGAACTGGGACACGAGCAAGAACTGGGAAACTGGGCAGCATTTGGAAAGCTGGAGAGGGGGAAGGTGTTCTGGGCAGGAACAAGGGCCTGGAGGTAGGATTGGAGTGAACCAAGCAATGTCCCGACAGAGGCACTCCCTCTGTCTTCATTCCCCAGGCCTCTGGACACCAGCCCCCCCCCCCCCCCCCCCCCCCCCCCCCCCCCCCCCCCCCGCAACACCCCCAGCAGCCAGCATCCTCTGCAAACCATCAGAACAGCCCTGGGCTTCTGGCCTGGAGAGGCCAGAGGGCTCATGGGCAGAGCCAGGTGGATGCTGGCTGGCAAGAGGGCAGCAGGAAGGAAGAGGCGGGAAGGAAAACACTGTCCCAGAGCAGGCAGTGACCAGGCGGGAGGCTCAGTCCTGGCACCTTCCAGCTGCTCAGGATGTTTTTCTCCTGGCACTGCCCCTTAGCCCCACTCCCCCGCCCTCACCTGCCACCACTCCTGGCCAGCAGCCCTCAGACCTGCCCACACCTCCCCCTGCCTGAGGCCTCTGACATCCAACCTGCAGGGTGTGTGTGTGGGGGGGTCTGGACACTGACTGCCCCAGACCTTGTGACCACTTGTTCCCTAGGGTGCACCAGAGCCAGGAGTCTGTCCTTCTTACCCCTGCAACTCCACCTCCCCTGCTGTGCATGTATCAGTCCAGTAAGAGTTATAAGGAACAAGCAGAAACCAACTTGGGTGTCCAGGCCCCATCTGGCAATGGAATGACAATTGATCTTAATGTTAGAAGTCAGGGCCACAGGGTGGGTGGAGTGGGGCAGGAAGGGTACTCAACCCTGTACTCTGTTCTAGCTCAGCCAGTGGCTCAAAGGGGAGTGGACTGGGGACTGTGGGTAAGTGATAAAATGTGGATGTAAGTCCCTCTTAGCTTCTGCCAGGCTTGCTGTTCTTGGGGCTGGGAAGGGGAGGGGAGGGCAAGGTCCTCAGGGCCGTGAGGCATGTGGAAGGGCTCCTAGCTCTTCTTCTTGCTGCAAAACTCTCACGTACATACACACCGTGGGTGCCCAGACCCCAGCCCTGCTCTCCCTGGAGCCTGGGCCTCCTGGGGAGCCTGGCCCAGGCAGCCAGGGTGACTTCACCTACTCGGAATGGAGAGGAAACTTGGAGTACAGGGTGGGTGAGGATGAGGTGGCTCCTGGCTAATGGGGGACTTCTTGGCCAGCCCAGGCCCTATTACTCGAGCCCCCTGGAATGTTTGCAGTCATTTCCCAAGGGACCCTCAGGCCCTCAAACCAGCTGGGAGTTAAGTCTCACCCTCTGATTCCTGGAAGCCTCTGGGGAAGAGTGAGGAAGAGAGGAGCGCTGCCCTTCTCCATGTCCAGCGCCTCCAACAGGCAGGGCGGGGCTGCTGGGCTGAAGCCTCAGGGGACCCACATGCAGCACCAGACAGTCTGCCGCCCCCACCCCAGGCCCGGTTTCAATAAATACTGCACAGATGGCTCTGCAAAGCTTTTCTGGCCTGACCCTTCCTCTCCAGGCGGTTTCATGAGCTGGCTATGCAATTCAGGGAGGCTGGGAAGAGCCAGAGTGAGAGGCCAGGGGTGCAGGGGTGCTTGGGCCAGCCGTGCTGCTCTTGGTCTCTAGCTGAGCCTTGACCCTGGTCATAGACTGAGCTCTGATCCTGGTCACACACTGAGCCCTCATCCTGATTTTGGGCTAAGCTCTAATCCTGGTCATACATCAAGGCCTGACCCTGGAGCTATACTTAGCCTTGACTCTGGCCACACATTGAGCCTAGTCCTGGCCACACACTGAGCCCTGATCCTTGTCACAGACTGAGACCTGGTATTTATGAACAACTCTGAATCTCAGTCTTATTGTCCTTATCTCTGTCCCCACAAGACAGGCTTACGGTGGAACATGCCGGACATCCCAGTACTCGAGAAGCTGAGGCAAGGAGGATAATGGTTTGAAGCCAGCCTCAGCAAAATTTATCGAGGCCCTTAGCAACTCAGTGAGACCCTGTTTCTAAATAAATATAAAATAGGGTTGGAGGTATAGCTCAGAGGTAGAATATCCCTGGGTTCCATTCCCAGTACCACAGAAACACACAAACAAAAACTAAGTGGGTAGGTTTGTTGTAAGTGCCAGAGCCATGGGAGAGGAGCCTTTGTCGAGTACCACAGGTGGGGGTTCCGGGAGAGCAATCTGAGCCCTGACCCTGGCCACAGATGACCATCCTCTTCCTCAGGCTCAAGCAGAGGCCTCTTGCTCTAAGAAATCTCCCCAGGCTACACATGCGCCTCCTATCTCACTACCTGTGGGTATTAGCCTGTAATTAGAGTGAATCATCTTATCTGTGTCTCCTCCTCCCCAGACTGAGCTCCCTGAGGGCAGGGCCTACACCGACAACCCACAGTGCTCAGGAAGGTTGGCTTTAGGGATTACTGCCTGGTCCAAGTCCCCTCAGCCTCTGTCAGTCAAGTGAACTCTGATTAGTGGTGCAATTATGTGACTGCTCCACCTGTCCTCCCAAGACACCAGGGCGCGTGATGCCTTTGGAAGTGTGAAGGAAAAAGGCTCAGCGAGGGCAATGGATTTGCCCATGGTCACACAGTGAGTCAGGACAACCCTAGAAGGAGATTGCAGGTCCCATTCTTTTTATAAAAATGAACTTTTTTTTTTTTTTTTATGGTACTGGGGATTGAATCCAGGGGCATTCTACCTCTGAGCTACTCTCCCCCCCCTCCCCCACCCCAGTCCTATTTTCTATTCTTTATTTTGAAACAGGGCCTCACTAAGTAGCTGAGGCTGGCTCAGCCTCCCAAGTACTGGGATTATAAGTATGCGCCACCACACCCGGCTTTTTTTTTTTTTTTTTTTTTTTTTAGGTACAACCCATGCACAGATTTTAGGAGCACAGTTTGGTAAGTTCTGACAAATGTATATATATAGTTGTGTAACCACCACCTCCATCAGGTAAGGGACTGCTTTGTGCCATCCTCCTGCCCCTTCCCCATGAACCCATGAGACTCTTCCCCTACCCCCCAGACAAACACTGCACTGATTTGCCTCTGTGTGTGTGTGTGTGTGTGTGTGTGTGTGTGTGGTGCTAGGGGCATTCTATCTCTGAGCTATACCTCTAGCCCTATTTTATTTTTAATTTTGAATCAGAGTCTCACTAAGTTGTTGAGGCTGGCTTCAAATCTGTGATCCTTCTGTCTCAGTCTCTCAAGTACTAAGATTACAGACATACAGTACCACACCCAACCTGATCTGCTTTTTAATCACCATAAATCAATCATGCCTTCTCTAGTACTTAATAAAATCACTCTTACAGCTGGGAGTGGTGGGACACACCTATAATCCCAGTACTTGGGAGGTTGAGACCAGAGGATCACAGGTTTGCAGGTTCGAGGATGGCCTGGGCAAGTAGTGAAACTCATCAACCTAGCAAGACCCTATTTCAAAATTTAAAAAAATGAAATAGGGCTGGGGGTGGGGTGTAGCTTGGAGGTGGAATGCACCCCTGGGTTCAATTCCTAGTAACACACACACACACACACACACACACACACACACACACACAAAATCACTTACCATTATTTTAGAAGTATTTCATGATCTGGCCACTACCAGGGCCTACTGTGACTCCCCAGTCTCCCCTGACCCCCGCTGAGCCCCACCCCTGTCACATCCTCACTGCCCTGGGAGTTCAGGCTGGGTCCCACCTCCACACCCCGCAGGGAATAGCAGGCCACCTCCCTCTGCTGGTATGTTTTTCCAGGAGGGAACAATACCCCCTTCTCCCAGGGGGACAAGCAGCCAGGCCTGCAGGCTCTCATCTCCTTCTCTGGGCTGGGGCATGGGTGCCCTGGGTCGTGAGATGTTGGGAGGAGTGAGGGAGGCTCAGCCCTGCTACTGGGGGCAGGGCTGGGGACAGTCAGCTGCTGCAGGCTAGTGGGATGCAAACACACCCTCCAGGTTGGAGGGTCAGTGTGGGGTGAGGCCCAGTTACCACCAGTGTGATCAGCCCTTATTCCAATAATGTGCATTTTAAAGAACAACCCTGCAAAGAGGGTTTTGGCTTGTTCCCAGTGCAGGAGAACTGTCAGTCAAGGGGTGGGATTCTGAGGAGGGGCTGGAAGTCATCCAACCCTCTGGCCTGCGACTAGGGGCTCTAAAAAAGTGGGCTCAGTGAGACTTCTGTTTTATAAATACAGAGAACTGAACTCATCATCATTCTCAGTTCAGAGGAAACTGAACACGTCGGGATGTACGAGGTCCCTCTCTCTCACCATTTTTTAGCCTCCACTCTCACCTCTGAACCTCAGACAGTCCTAATACCTGTGTATCTGTATGGGATCTGCAGTGCATTTGACATGGGTATGTTGTGAGGTTTTTTTTTTTTTTTTTTTTGGTACTGGGTTTGAACCCAAGAGCATTCTACCTCCAAGCTACACCCCCAGCCCTTTTGAAAACATATTTTTATTTTGAAACAGGGTGCTAAGTTGTTGAGGATCTCACTAAGTTGCTGTATTTTGAAAGTTTAAAAATGGCCTGCAATCCCAGGCTAGGAGGCTGAGATAGGAGGATCCTGGATCGAAGGCAACATCAGTAATTTAGTGAGGTCCTCAGCAACTTAGTGAGACCCTGTTTCCAAATAAATATAAAATAGGGCTCGGGGTGTAGCTTAGAGGTAGAAAACCCCTGGGTTCCATCCCCAGCACAAAAAAAGTATATAAATATAGATAGCCTTATAGAGCTTGTGTAGTTTCTTGATTTTTGAGTCAAGGTAAACTTTGGAGACCCTTCAAGAAGGTTTGTGGCCTGTCATGGCTAAATAGACATCCACAGTGTGTCTCTTCGACCTCCCGTCTAGTCACTCTCCTGTGCGGGACTCCCCGGTGGCATCTGTCCCCTGCTCCTCACAGCCGGCACAGTGAGGGGCTTGACATGCCCCTGCTGGGCTGGTGGGGACATATAGCCAGCTCCCTTCCTAACCCAGGGTCACCTGCAGCCCAGCTCAGTTCCTCCCAAGCCCCCGGCACCACTGGTGAGGCTGGGGGAAGGTGGTGAGGCTGGGGGAAGGCTCCCCAGGGAGGCCCTGGTCTCCTCCTGGGCTCTCACCTCCTCAGCTGTAGACTTCCTGGTGGCCCAGGGCTGACCCGGCCCCTCCCTAGGCCTCACTCTGGGCCACCTGCACTTGTCCACTTCTGGTTGCCCCTCACCCCCCTCGTGCTGGCCTGGGAGCCTGGCGCTACCCTCTGTGGGCACTCTTCTCCAGAAGGAATGTATTCCCCTGGTTCTGGGGGAACCAGGCTGACTGACTGGCCCTTGAACACAGGTTGGACGGATCCATAAACACTTAGAGATTAAAATACTTTTTCAGAGCTATTCAGCCCATTCCCTAGCCTTGGGCAAGAGCCCAGAACCTCTCATGACCTCCACAGCCCATACTTCAGCAGTCAGGAAATTCTCCCACCGTCTGACCACCGTCTTTCCTGCTTCATTAGGAATCTGCTCCCTCCTGCCTAGTGGGGAGGGCTCTGTGGCCAGATGCCTGTCTGCTGCCCACACTTCACCTGCTTCCTTCTTGGCTTCTCCTTTTTTGTGGGTTCAATCAACTGCCTCTCTTGAAATCTGTCTTTGCCAGGCCTCCTGCTCCCTAGGAGCAGACGATGGGAAGGGAATGCAAAAGAGCCCTAATCTCTTGAGCCCAGGGCTGGAGGATAAACAAAGTCCAGCAGGAACAGATCAGTCAGTTGTGAAATAAGTGCTGAGCGGGATGTTTTGGCTAGCGCAGCCAGACTCCAGAGGAGCCCCTAGGTGGGGGAAAAGCACAAAGCTCCACCGAGCTGCCTTGAATACAGATGAGCCAGAAAGGGCCTGCAGAGCAGAGCTGGCAGCTCTGAAACCTGGGAAATGATTATCTAATAATCAGAACATTAAGTTCTCAGCACCAGCCCAGAGGTGCCACACCTGCTTGGGGAGCATGCAGAGGAGGTAGCCACGGGATACACTTTGCCCCATAATGAAGGGGCAATCCTAGTCCAGGCATATGGGCTACAATGGTGATAAAGCCAGGTGGAAAACCTTCAATGGCTCCCAACTGCCTACAGAATCAATCCCTGATATTTCAGGGTGGCAGCTAAGGCCTTCTGTGGTCTGACCTTCCTGAACTCTTAATTCTAAAGATCAGGAGGCAGCTCCTTAGCAGTATACTCAACCTTTTCTATGTCTGGCATTGTGCCTTTGTCCTGGATTCCCTGCTTCTCTCTCTGTCTCTCTCTCTGCCAGGAGCGTGGTGCTGGACCCCTGCGGGTACTTGTCTCCAGAAGGAATGTGCTGGCCATAGGGGTCCAGGGCCCACAGGCTGGGCCAGGACAGTAGGGACACTGAGTGAGAGGGCAGCAAATACCCTGGGGATGGCCAAAGCCAGGCTTCTCAGCTGGGAAGGGGCCAGGTGTGAGAACCCCTGGGTCCTTCTGCAGGCAAGCAGCCCTGACCTGGGGGACCTCTGTCCATCATGCACGGGAACACTGTTCTTAGGCCCCAAACTGCCCTTGTCAGTCTTGACCTCTCCTCTGCCACCACCTTGTACCTTCTTACAGACTTGCTGCAGCCCCCACCCAACTGGGAGAGTCAGTCTCCCAGAGGGACAGCAATGACCCCACCCCTCTGTGCAGCATGGCCTACCCAGCCAAGGGGATCTGTGAGGTGTGTTCAATTGAGGGGGCGGCCAGGACGCAGGCCGGGCTGAGTGGTTGGAGGTTGGGCGCAGTGCCTTCTCCAGGTGGCCCCCTGCCACCTCCCTGGGCACCTTGCTCCTCCCTTCCCAGCCTCACCTCCCCTGCCTGATGCTTCTGTTCCCTCAGGGCTCCCTCCCTGTGAGACCCTTTTCAGTGCCCCAAAGTTCTCATCTTTCTTATAAAACTCGCTCTACCCACAGTTTCCCATCTCAGTGCATGGCAATGTCATCCTCCCAGCTGCACAGGTGGTAAACCATGCGCTAGCCCTGGCCCTTCTCTTGCTGTCACACCCTACATCAATCCATCAGAAACCCCAGGAGCCCCATCCCCAACACAGATCCTAAATCTGGCCTCCCACCACCTCCTCTGTTCCCACTCTGCCTCGGCCTCCATAGCAACTCCTCTGTCTCTCCGCCTCACTCCCCACTGCCCACTCCCAGCACAGCAGTTGGGCCATGTCAGATGTCATTGCTCAAACTCTGCAGAAAAGCCAAAGTCCTCACAGTGGCCTCCATGGCCCAACACGGTCTGGGCCCTGTTACCTCTCTGACCTGTCACCTATTATGCCCTTATTTCCATTCCACTCAGTCTAACTACACTGGAACATACTTGAAAACCCCAAGAAATTCCTGCCACAGGGCCTTTGCACTGGCTCCTTCCCCTGTCTGGAATAGTTTTCCTGCAGACAGCTGCAAGGCTCACTCACAGGCCTCCTTCATGCTTTGCTTCAAGATGTCACCTCAAGGCCTATTCTGACCACCTCGGCAACTGGTCCCTTCCCCTGCTCCTGATCTCCTTACCAGTGGCCTGGGGCCTGGCACCTGCATGCCCTCGGGAAGCACCGGCATGAATCCTGTACCTGCAAAGCAGCTGGCGCCATCTACCTGTGTAGGCCACTCTTCATTACCAAGCAGAGGCTGCAACTGATTCCCAAACCCCAACCTACCTCTGTTTTACGCATAGCACCTACCACTTTCTATCGTTTACCTACTTATGTTTATATGTGAAAATACAAGATTCACAAGAGCAAGGATCCCATCTTTCTTGCTATGAGCAAATACCCAGCTCCCAAAGTCCTTTCTTTTGAAAAAGGACTCTCTCTGGGATTGGGGAACCCATGGTTCCAGTTGGCACCCAAGCAGGGGGAAGGGTGTGCTGTCTCCTAAGGTTTTGGTAGCAAAGGCTCTGGAGTCTTGCCTTCTCAATCTGTGTCCCTTCTTTCTCTGGCATCCTGCCCCCTCATTTTCAGGTGATAGTGAAGTGCCCAGGTTCTGGGGTACCCATCAGCAAGGTGGGGGTGGGGGGGACTCAGGCATAACTCTCGCCCTGTAATCCCAAATTCACATGCAAAGGTCCCCGGGTCCAGCTGGTGGTGAAGAGGTGCTTAGGTCAGGGCCAGGGAAGGAAGCAGTCTGAACCCCCGCTCCGCAGGAATGCTGGGCACAGGAATTGGAAGCAGGTGTGGGCTGCCTGGGCCGACCTCCGCCTCCTCCCTGTTCCCTTCCGCTCCTGCCCATTCTAGCCATCGCCCTGGGGAGTTTTCCATGTGTTCTTGGCTTAGAAAGGAAGCAGGGTGGACTCCAGCTGAGAGTTACTGGGGAGGGGTGCCCCTTCTGATACCAGAGGACATTAAGATGTGGATCCCTAGGGTCAAGAGAAAGGAAGGAGGGGGGATAAAAGGTCAGAACTCCCCGACTAAGCCAATGACTAGGACAAGCTCAAGGCAAAAATCCAAATGTTTTTTCAGGAGGTTTAGATATGAGAGGGACACTGAACACTAAGCCAGGTGACACGGAATGTTCTGTCCCCTCTTCCCTGAGGGGCAGAGCAGGGTGAGGGTGGGACAGCCCAGTGGAGTGGACAGTGTCCTTAGATCCAAGAGTGGCCACTTATCACCCTGTGACATTGGGCAAGTTCCTTAGCTTCTCTGTGCCTCAGCTTCCTCGTCTATAAAATGGGGCTGATACTACTATCTATCTCATGAGATCCTTGGGGGAATTAAATGAGAAAAAGAAAAGAAAATGCTTGCCATGGTGTTTGTTCCATAAACAGCTGTGGCTACTATTATTGCTATTGTTTGAAACAGGAGCTGTCTCTCCTCCCAGGGACCGTCCTGGTTGAGGCCAGGGGAGGGGGGAGGTGCTCTGCAAGGGGATGAGGAGAGAGGCGACAGGACGAGGCTGCTGGGGACACTGCTAGTGTGTTCAGACAGACACCCAGGCCTCTCTTTTCACCGCTCCCATGTCTCACCTTCTACAACTTTCTCAGCCTGAAGACTCCATTCCTTTTTGAAGGAGCAACTGAGACAACTTCAAGGAAGGAAGGATGGATGCTGAGCTGTGGCTCTGGCTCCAGGGAAAGTCACTTAATTTCTCGGGGCCTCAGTTTCCCCACCTGCAACATGGCGATCACAGTGGTGCCTGCCGTGTAGGACTGTTATAAAAATGAAGTGGCCATGACCATAAAGCTCCAGGATGGTGTCAGGGGCTTGGTAAGCTCTGTGTGAGCGTTTGTTAGACACGTTCTGAAGCCTAGAGTGACAACGACAGGGCTTTGCTCCACCACCACTGTCACTTCCACAGTCATTCACACCCACTGTCCCATCTCGCCCTGTTATAACCAGTGCCCCATGTAGCAGCCAAATATCCAATGAATGAATATATGACCAAATGAATGACTGAATAAATGAGGCATGTAGCATAAGTGATAATACACAGGGGAAAAAAATAATGTGTGGTAAAGAATGCAGGATGGGGAATCATGCAGACTCAAACCCTGGTTTCACTACAAAGAGTCAGCAAGTGAGCCCTTCATCTTAGCTACAGAATGGGACAAAAACAGAACCTGGCTTGGATCTGGGAATTAAAGGAGACAATGTTTGAAGTGAGAAGTCAGTGAAAGAGTAATTCTCCCAGCTGGATGAGAGGGAGAACTGGGGCCCAGAGGGGCAGAGGTGGTGGCGGGTCCCATGCTCACGCCCTGCCTTGCCTGGCAGGTTGATCATGATGTCCTCTTGGGTCCTCTCAGTGCAACCAGAAAGCATGGGCTTAGCTGCACCCTGCCCTGCCACGTCCCTAGGCCTCAGTCCTTTCATCTGCACCAGGAGACCATACTCACCATTTTCACTAGGAGCTCCTGAGGATGAGTAAAATGACACAGTGAAGCTACTAGGTGCTCAGCAAATGGCCAGGTTGTTCTTACTACCCATGCCTTAGGGCTCACACTCTGGAAGCTTGTTGAGTAGATGCTTGCTTCCCCACATCTGCTCCAGGCCTCGTGGAGAGGCAGGTGGGCAGGGAGCCTAGGGAGACTGGCCCAGGTAAGCTAGGGGCTTGGGCAGTGGGGGTGGGGACAGGGATCCAGGGCTGTTCTCAGAGACCAAGGGTCCTGGTCTGGCCTCTTGGGCCCAGGAGGCTGGATAGAGAAGCACCCTTAGGTATAGGTAGGGAGATGTAAAATGTAGGTCCAGGAGCAGCACAGTCCCCAGGGTAGTTATGGAGGCCTGAGAGAAGGAGGAGGTGGCAAGGAGAGGAAGGAGATACCTCAGGTTCTGTGGTGCTAGGCTGAGATGTTAAGATCTTGTCCTCAAGGCCTGGGGAAGCCACAGTACCTTCTTCAGCAGGGGGCCTCCTGGGTGTCAAGTCACCCAGGCCAGCACTACAAGGATTTAGGTGTCCCACACATAGAGTGGTCTGAAGGAGGAGAGGTTGGGAGCAGGCAGGGGTATCTGTGACTCCCTCCCAGCCTCTGATTGGCCATGCAAGGTCAGGAATGGAGGACACATGCCAGGCAAGGCCAGGGCTGCCACCAGAGATGCCCTGGGAGGATGGCCATGGCAACTTGATCTGTGTTCCTTTCACAGGGCTGCCAGAGCAGGCGACTTAGGCTGCAGTAGGAAGGGGAGGACCTAGGAGGAAAGCTGTGGTCTTCTGGGGCTGGGACTTGTCAGCACTAAGGCCCCCAGCTCAGAGAAGCTGAGGCTGTGGGAGGCAGGAGCTGGGATGAGGATGTGGGGAGAGGAGGGCCTGGCAGCAGTGGAAGGGAGAGGTCATGTGGGAGCCAGCACAGTGTGGGGGACAGCAGGGGCCTGGGAAGCAGTCAACCACCCTCCTCTCTGCGAGGATGTACTGTAAGAGCTGGGCTCAGGATGTGACCCTCTCTGCGCCTCTGTCTCCTTCTTTAATTCTTTCCAGTTACATGGGTCAGAGTTGGAGATGCTGGTACTGCAGGAAGCCCTGGGAAGCCCCAGCCCCTGGGTGGGGAGGACGAGGGTGCAGGCGCCAAAGGCAGAAACAGGGCTCAGGACAGGCACTTGGAAAGCACTGTACATGGAGGGATGTGGGCGGCGCTCACATGTGTTTGGTGTTGTAAGGACACATCCACGCCCACATGCACATGCAGGCTGCCAGCGTCAGGCCTCAGACCCCTGGGTGTGTGGCCAGGAGGAATGAAGTCAGTCTCGGAGAATCCACCCTGGGCTCCCACACCAGGCCTGGGGGTCTGATCTCAAGTACAAGGCTTGGACTTCTCTGGGCTGGGATTTTCCATGGTCCTAGCCTAGCAGGGTGGGGAGGGAGGAACCAATGATGGGAGAGACTAATGCTCCTTCTCTGGCCTCTTCATGGGTCCCAAACTAGCCTGTATCCTCCCCCACCCCCAGTTTCCTCCATGTCTAGGGGAGGGTGATGACAGTCATCCCTTGTGGCAATGCTTTGATACCCACCGTCTGAGGCATCCTCCCCAAGCCCCAGCCCCCGACTGGGGAGAACCCTCTTCTGGGTTCCCGTAGCCCTGCCCCCCATGCTTGCCTAGTCCTGGCACGAAGGTGCCTGCCCCACTCCTTTCCCCCATGCTTCCCTCGGGACAGGGCCTGGTTTGATGCATGTCAGCCCACTCAGCTTGACACCCAGGATACTGTCTTCAGGAGGGAAATGTCTCTGACCCAACGTGAACTGTGTGGCTCCGGGGCAATAGTCAGAGGCCCAGCTAAGCACCAGCCACCCCCACTCCAGACACGGCCTGGCCCAGCCTGTCATCCTCTGAACCAACTGGCTTCCTTAAGAACTTACAGGCCAAAAGGGGCCCTAGAAAACCCACTGGCTTGAAGCCCAGATGCCCAGGCCCAGGCCGGCTCTGCCAGGATTGTGGCATTTGAGGTCTCTATGCTCCACTCTGCCCAGAGGTGGGGCCCTCCTGGCTGAGCTTCACACTGAGCTTGTGCATTCTAAGAAAAGCTGCCACAAAGATCGAGCACCTGATAGGTAAATCATCCCCTCTTCCAAGGGGCTCTGGAGCAGTGGGGTGCACAGCTGGAACATACTCTGCTGCAGGATGATGCAAGTTTCTGGCAAAACCCAGATAGGCTGGGGGTATCCTTCACTGCATCACAGAAGGGCCCCCATCTGGCTCACCCTGAGCTCCTGCAGTTCTCATGGTGGGGTTCAAAGCCCAACTCAAGTGCTACACCTTGGATGTGAGAGGGGGTGCTACCCATTTGATACTGCTCTTCCCCAGCCTTGGGCTCCAGCCATATCCTCAGCAGCAGTCCCCTACCGAAGCCATTTTGGCTGGAGACAAAGCACCATCCCATGCCGCCAGAGGCCAAGGAGTGGAGACCAGGCTGTGGCACTAGCACCTTGGGGCCATGAAGGGCTCAACCCTCACCTGATAGGCCTCACACAGCTGAGAACCATAGGCAGAGGGCACTGGCCATAGTTTGAAAGAGGTAGGGCAGGGCAGATGCATATGCACCTGAGTGGAAAACCTGGACCACCCCACAGAGAGAGGAGCAGAAGGGGATTCTAGGACAGTGGAGGATGGGCCAATGGTCATCAGGCCTTGGCCAGACCCACCAGTTGGCCCCTGTCACAGCAGCCCAGCTTGCTGACAACACTTGTGGAGGCTGCCCATCTGACAAAGGAAGGCTGGCTCCACCCCTTGAACAGGCCAAGAATAGGCCACATTTCCACATCCTCACCCCAAAGCCAGAGGGTCTCCTGTTCATGGCTGCCTCCTGAGACTCTCCCACAGGACTATGGTGAGCCAAGAAAGGCCACTGAGGCACTAGCCTGAGCTACAAAATTTAAGGGGTACTAAAAAACTCAATAACCAAGATAAGTAATACTTAATGCTTTTTTGGGGGGGGGGGTTAAACCCAGGGCATTCTACTCTGAGCTATATTCCCATCTTTTTATTTTTTATTTTGAAATAGAGTCTAAGTTGCTGCAGCTGGCCTCCAAAAACGAACCTGCAATCCTCCTGTCTCAGCCTCTTAAGTACTGGGATTACATGTGTGCACCACCACATCTAGGTTAATGCAATATTTTTAAAAATCAGAATTTAGCCGGGCGTGGTGGTGCATGCTTGTAATCCCAGCATTTGGGAGGCTGAGACCAGAGGATCCGAGTTCGTGGCCAGCCTCAGCTACCTAGTGAGACTAGGTAGCTAGCCTCACTAGCTACTTAGTGAGACCCTGTTTCAAGATAAAGAATAAAAGATAGGGCTGGGGGAGCCGGGCGTGGTGGCATACGCTTGTAATCCCAGCATTCGGGAGGCTGAGACTA
The DNA here is from genome assembly GCA_004027655.1 of Graphiurus murinus. NCBI lineage: Eukaryota > Metazoa > Chordata > Mammalia > Rodentia > Gliridae > Graphiurus > Graphiurus murinus. The sequence goes on along the minus strand of PVLC010004600.1, from coordinate 11,383 downwards.
GAGGATCCGGGTTCGAGGCCAGCCTCAGCTACCTAGTGAGGCACTCCGCAACTTAGTGAGACTTGGTTTCAAAATAAAGAATAAAAAAAAAAAAATAGGGCTGGGGATATCGCTCGGAGGTAGAATGCCCCTGAGTTCAATCCCTAGTACCACCAAAAAAAAAAAAAAAAAAAAAGGGCTGGGGGCATAGCTCGGTGGTAGAATGCCCGAGTTCAATCCCCAGTACCGCAAAACAAAACAAAAAAATCAGAATTAACACACAAAATATCAACAATTACCCAAATTTCAACTAAAGACAGGACCCATTTGCCTCAGGCTCTCTATGGCACTGTTACTGGTTCTATTTAAAATTGGATAGATTTGTCCACTCCTGATTTTTTTTTTGCATTACCTTTTATTTTAAAAATGCATTGAAATATTATTTATCTCAATCACGGAGTTTTTTCATGCCCCTCAATTTTTACCCCCAGTCCTGTGCCTCACGGGCTCCCCTAAGGGCTCTCAATCGTCTGGCCTGGAGTACTTCCTGGGCCAAAGGCTTCCTCCCTCTGACCCACTCTGCCAGCATAAATTCACGCATGCCCAGTGACGGGGAAGCTGCCCACCTCCAGAGGCATCCCCCTGAGGTCTTCCTGACCCCGATGCTCCAGGCCTCGGCCTGTGAGCTGACCCAAGGGCATCACCGAGAGTGGAAGCAGGTGCACTGATTGGAATGAGGGAGAGTCATAACCAAGGGCTCCTTCCCTTTGTCCCCAGATGACCCGAGCCAGGTCTGAAAGCGGCCTCCACCCGTTCCCCCCAAAGTCAGGGTCAGAGCCCAGACCTGGCCAACCCCTGGTACCCCGACGCCTGGATGTGGGGCAGGCTGGGAGATGAGACTCCATGGGGCTGTGGTCTGGGGGGGCCATGCTCAGCACTCGAGAGACCTCTGTTAAGGGATGGAGCAGGGGCCTGTAGGTTTCGCCAGTGACCAGGAGGTCGGCAGGGGGCACTCACCACGACCATTCTGGTTGGGTCGGTACACCGGGCCCACGCTGAGGCGGCCCTGCTGCGCGCCGTTCCGCTCCCCGCCTGGAGGGGGCGCGTCGGAGCTGCGCACGGGCAGGTAGGGCGGCTCCAGCACGCGGAAGGGCGGCTGCGGCTCCACGGCGCGCGGCGGGACGTAGGCCTCGGGCGGCACGTTGGCGTAGGGCGGGTACCAGCCGAGGCGGGGGTCGCCGGCGTAGGCGCCGCCGCCGGGGGTCTGCGCCGCGTCGGGGCTGGAGTCGGGGTAGGCCGGCTCGAAGCCCGCGGTGCCCTCGTTGTACAAGCTGTGCGAGTAGCGGCGGTCCAGGCCGTCGGGGGACTGCGGCTGCGGCTGGGGCTGCGGCTGCGGCGCGTAGGGCCGCTCCGGGGCCGGGTAGAAGCCCTGGGCCGGGTACTCGGGCTGCTCCTCGCCGCCGCCGCCGCCGTACTCCTCGTAGCGCGCGCGGGGCTGGAAGGGGTAGATGACCCCCGCCGAGGCCACGGCCGCCGCGCCCATGCCGCCGCCCGCGCCGCGGTAGTACACATAGCCCTGGTCGTAGGTCCGCGACGCGGGGTCGTAGTTCTCGTACTGGCTGACGAAGGGCGCCTGTGGGTAGGGGAACTGCTGCGGGTAGGAGGGCGGCTGGCGGTAGGTGGTGGCGAAGGCCGAGGCCGAGGCCGAGACCGAGGAGGCGGAGCCCCCGTGCCGTTGCTGGGAGACCGAGGTGCGGGCCCGGGCCATGCCCGTGCTGTCCCCGACGGCCACCTCGCGCCAGTTGTCGGGCACCTGGCCGAAGCCGAAGGGGTGCCGCGCTTGGCCGCGCACAGTGTCCGAGCCCACGCGCCCGGGCAAGGGCAGGGACGGGGCCTGCCGACGCCGGAGGCCCCCCTGGCTGCGCCGCTGCGGGGCCTGGGGCGCGCCGGCCAGCAGCACCCGGGAGCTACTCTCGGCGCCCTGAGGCCCAGCCGGCAGGTACTCGGAGCCCGAGTTGAGCAGGCTGTACACCTGCCCGTTGTTCTCCCACTGGATCAGCTGCCGCCAGCGCCCCTGGTCCGAGCCCTGCCCCGGCTGCGCCTGCTGCCCGCGCACCAGGACGCACAGACAGGCGCCCCACACCAGGGCCTCCAGTCGCCAGCCAGCTCGGGCTACAGCCATGGTGGCCCCTCTGCAGAGGTCCGGTGGACAGAGAGGCTCTCAGGAGTGGCCCCTCGTGCGTGCTTCTCTTCCCACGGCCTCGACGACAGGAGGGCTCCTTGCCTGTCCAGGCTCTAGCTTTGTCCATCCTGGCCTTGTCCCGAACGGGACGGCTCCTCCGATGACACCATTTCGAGGCCAAGGGGTCAGGGCAGGGCAGGGGCGGTGCCCAGGGCTGCACGAGGCTCTCCGCAGGGCACGGGCGAGCAGAATGGCCTGGGGGCCTTACATGGCCAAACCCACGCTGGCTGGCCGCTGGGCTGGCGCTTTCCCACTCTGAATGAATAAGCAACAGGCTGGGAGCAACGGGAGGTTTCAGGCGCCTGGTCTGCCTGCTGGGGCCTCCTCCGCGGGGCCCTATGGCCCGCCGGGTTTTAGCTATGTGGCTTGTCCCACAGCTGCTGTGCTCCCTCAGTCCCCAGAGCTCCTGGCCAAGCCACAGACCTTCCTCTGAGAAGGGAATGAGGCAGAGTGTAGGCGGGGATCTCTGGGCCTGGTAAGTGGGGCTCTGGCAGGCAGAAAGGACTGAGCACCACCCTGCCCATTTCTCTGCTGTAGACACAGCATGCCTGATCTCCACCTAACTTAACTCCTGGGTCCCTTTTTCCCTTGTTCTCCAAGCCAGTGCCAAGAGACACCCTTCTTGTTGATGGGTCTCCTTGGGGGTGTTGCAGGACAGTGTCCACTCTCTAATTCTGGGCCACCAATGCACCTCAGTTCTTGGGCCTCTTGGCATACCTTCCAGCCTTGCTTTCCCAGTCTGTAGAATGAGGTGTGTCCTTGGGCCAAACAGGACTTGTGAAGTCATGGGAGAGACCAACTTCTCACACACCCTGTGCGGTTTCTGTCTGCATCTCTTCATTCTTGTAGCCTGGGGATAACCTGAGTGTACACATGGGGCAAGTAGGTGTCTTTGATATGGGATGGGGCCATTGTGAGGCAGAGAAGCCCGTAAGCATACATCAGCAAAACATTCTGGAGAACTGTGGCTGTGATTGTTACTGGGTGATCTTAGCTAAGTCCCTTTCCCTCTCTGATGTAGTTGGTACATCTGACCAATGGAAGATTAGCTCACATGGTCCTTAAGAGTGCTTTGGGAGATTTTCTGTTCCATCAGGGTAGAAGGGGGTCCCAGAAGTTTGAACTTTCTTTGGTGCCCAATAAATCACACGGAAAGCGGCTCAGGCCTCCCATGGGACTGCCTTCTTCCTGGGAACTGGAGGGCAGAAATTGTTCTCTTTTTCTTATAAACGAGGTAGGAAGAATCTGCCCTCAACTTGGCCTCTGTAGATTCTACCTCTATTTTGGAAACTCTAGAAACCCACCTTGGCAGGAGGCAGCCAGAGTGGACACTCCTTGGGGACAAGAACCCCCTGCCCTCCACCCTTGCCAGGCAGCATTTTGTGTGTGTGTGTGGGGGGGTGTCACTGAGGATTGAACCCTGGGGCATCCTACCTCTGAGTTATACCCCTAGCCCAATTTTACTTATTTGGAAACAGGGTCTCACTAAATTGTGGAGGGCCCTGCTAAGTTGCTGAGACTGGCTTTGAACCTGCAATCCTCCTGTCTCAGCCTCCCAAGTATGGAGATTACAAGCATGTGCCACCACGCCTGTCGCAGGCAGCATTTATTCACCATTGTATTGTTCTAAAAGGCCGAGGTGGCACAGGGCATTAAGTGCTCATAATCTAGCCAGGGTGGTGGTGGGTTTCTAACACCATTCCTGGCCAGCAGCCACTCAACGCTGACACCCTAGCGCCTCTGCATGGGGTTAGGTGTGAGACCTAACCTAGGAGAATGGTGGGATTCCTGCAAGGAGCCAGTAGTTTGGCTGAGGACACAAAAAGCTCAGCTCACTGAGGGCCAGGACTTGGAGGGTTAAGCCTTCCCTCCCTCCTGCTTGCCCCCTGCAGTGTTGGCCTCAGCTGCTTGGAATCCCTGGGGTCCTGTAGGGCCCTCCCGCCAGCCAGATGGGCAGCACAGAGGAGGAGGAGAAGTGGAAACAGGCCTCAGGGCACCCCCAGGCGTGCAGGGGAAGGGGAGAGGAGTGGAGGAGGACAGAGGGTGGTGGGGAGGTAGGGGAGTCTGTTAGGGGAAGTGGAGAAGGCAGGACCCTCTCCATGAGCTGGCTGGGGCAGGGGCTGCCTGGGGCTTTGGTGTGGGGAGATCAGGGCACAGGCCATCCCACCCAACCGAGGCCCACTCTTGGCGTGAAACCCTACCCAGAGCTGGCTCCGGCTCCTCTTGCTTTTTTCTTAATAAGGTCGAATCAGAATGAGTCAGAAGAGCCAAGTTTCCTGTTAGGCTCTGTTTGAATAAACTCTGCTCTGAACAGAGCTTGGGCCTCTGCACTGGCACCCCAGGCCAGGACTGCAGCCCTGCCAGCCAGCTCTGCTGAGGCAAGAGACCCGGGGTCCACAGAACCACTGGAGCCAGCCGGCTACTCCCCAGGGAGCCGTTCAGCTCTCAGAGTTTCAAGAGTCTTGCCTCATACCTGGAGAAATAATACCTTTCTTGAGGCAGTTTTGAGAGGATGGACTGAGAGGACTCTGAGAAGTACCCAGCACAGCACCAGACCTGTGGCCACAGTTTTCTTTCTCCTTGACTAAAGAGAGAAGGGAGGGATTTGTCTTTGGAGAGTGGCCCCCACACCATTTGTGTGTATGTGTGTGGTACTGGGGATTGAACCCCAGGTCATTCTACCACTGATACATCCCCAGTCCTTTTTATTTTTTATTTTGAAACAGGGTCTTGGTAAGTTGCTGAGGCTGGCCTCAAACTTGGAATCCTCCTGTCGCAGTCTCCCAGGTACTGGGATTACAGGTGTGTGCCACTGTGCCTAGCTCCCCATGCCATTTCCTCTGTCCCTTTCTTGTTTTTATGTCTACATCCTTCCTTGCCCAGGGTGAAGCCTGTGTAGGGCAGACCCGGTTCGCTTCCCTCCTCCTTTCACTTGGAGTTCAATGTTTTGCTTCTTGGTGTAGGCCTCACTCAGTGGCTGATAGGGCCCAGCGGTGCCAGGGCAGTGACTCTGGGAGCCCAAGAGGACCTGCCTGCCTCCTGTGTGTGTGTAGGGGCAGCCACATACAGGGCAGGGCTTGCCTTTGTAGCTGGAAGCATCCTGGCATCCTTAGGTTGAAACCTGCAGGGTGGTGGCCTAAAAGAGACCTGGGCAGGTTATGGAGGGTGCAGAGCATGGGTCAAATGAGAGCTGGGACTCACCAAGCTGCGTTGGCACAGAGCTGTCCTTGAGGGAGGCAGCTCTTCTCTCAGCCCGGTCCCTGCAGGCTGGGATTCACACCCACACTTCTAAGACCTAGGCATGTGGTTGAGGCTCACTGCCAGTTCGTGACACTAGGACCCAGTCTCAAGGTATCCTTGAAGGACTGGTGATTCAAGGCTGAAAGAGCTTGTTGATTGTACAAGCCACCCACTGTGTGCTCCACTCTGTTGCTGGGGCTCCCATAGAGCAGCCCATGCCCTGTGAGCCTGACATGGTACTTCGGGTTCTGGAAAACCCATAGTGGAGCAAAGAAGCAACAGGCGGCACCAGCAGAGGGCCGGGGGAGCAGAGAAGGGAGAGGAGCTGTGGATGCTCCACTGCTTTGTAGAGAAGACCAGGAAGCTGACCGTGGGCCAGAATTTTCTGTGGCTGAGGGGAAGGAATGAGAGGAAGAACACCCCTGCCCTCTGTCCCTCAGACTGGGCCAGGCTGGTGCCCCTTGCAGTCCCCTCTTCCCCATGGTCACTGACCACCCAGGGCAGGCCTGTGTTGAATTGGGAACAAAACTCTCCCAACCCCGCTGCAGCAGTGTGTGTGTGTGTGTGTGTGTGTGTGTGTGTGTGTGTGTGTGTGTGTGTAGGGGCAGCTGCTGCCTCTGGAAAGTGGACTGGAGGAAGTGCTGAGTGAGGAGGCTGGGCGAGCTGGCACAGAAAGTGCTGACTGTGCAGGGAGAGGACCACCGAGTGACCACTGCCAGCTGGGCCCCGCGCCCACCCCTCCCCTGCAGCCACATCTGGCGCAATGGCAGGGAGGCAGGGGGGACCTCAGTCCCCAGAGCCAAGGCAGCCGTGGAAGGGGCTCGAGGAGGGGGCTGGGGCCCTTGGGTTAGGAAGTGTCTCTGCAGGGCTAGAATCTGGAGAAGACAGGAAGTGGGGGAGGTGAGATAGAGCACTTTTGAGGGGCATACTGGAAGGGGGTAGAGGAACCCACCTTCTCTAGGACACAAGTGAATTCTATGGCCCTGGCCACTTCCCCCTTCACCAGCTTTCCTGGACCCCTCTCAGAGGGTCCTGGGGGAGTTGGAAATGTCAGAGTTGCTATTAGATTGGGCCAGAGGCAGGAGGAAGCCCTCTCAGCCCCTGGAGCGTCCTTGCTTTCTCTCTGTCTCCTCAGCTCTGGGGCCTGCCCAATGGTAACATTCCCCCCCCCCCACCTTCCCCCAGGACCTGAGTTAGTGGAGGCAGGAGCTGGTTCTGAGCAGGAAGGGCAGGTGAGGACAGGGAGCCCATCCCGAGGCTGCCTTGGGTCCTAGAGGGATTTTGTGTAGTCATTGGCTGGGGCCTGCTGGGTAAAAGGGCCCCATGAGACAAAGTTCTGGGGATGGACCTCAGCCAAAACGCAAGGGAGGGGGAGGTGGCAGCAGTAGTGTCCCCTGCCTGAGGGAGAGAGCTGGCAAGACCAAGCAGGGTGCCAGGCCACTGGGCTACAGCCCCACAGAAGCCCAGAGAACTAGCAGGGAAACTAAGGCAGGAACCCACTGCTTCTGACTATAAGGCCCTGGCAAGGCTAAGCGAAGCTTTCTGTCTCTCCCTCTCTCCCTTTCTCCCCTTTTTTTGCTCTGTTTCTAACTTTCACTTGGATCTCTCTGGGGTCGACAAAACACCCTCCCCACATCTTCATCTTCTCATTCATCCTTTGTCATCTGCACCTCCCTTTCTGAGTCTTGCAGTCTCCATCCCTCTCACTCGTTCGCTGTCTCTTTATGCCGATGTTTCTCTCAGCTATTCCTTCATTAGTCCATTCGCTCACTCAGTATATTCCTGGGTGCCTGCCCAGTGCCAGGAGGTCCCCGAAGAGCTCCAAGTCTGGTGGGGGTAGCATGATTGACAGTCCTGTGTGGAGGTGAAGACTGACTCTCTGTGATCTTTGAGAGGCATTTCTAGTCTTCTCCATCTTAGTATCTGTCTATCCAGCCATCTACTCGTCTCTGACTGCAGGTGACTCTGCCCTTGTTTTACCTTTGTGGGGCGGCTTTTTGCTGCTGCCGCAGAACACCTGCAGGTTGCTTATTTTCCTTCGGTGGTGGGAAGCAGTGGAGATGAAGAAGGGCAGGTGGCCTGGGGTAGGGGTGGGAATGGGCAATGGAAGGAGCACTCTCCAGGACAGGAGTGAACTGGGAGTCTACTCAGAGAGCCTGCCTGCCTTGTTCCCTCCCTTCCTCACACTGGGGATCATGCCCAGTGGCACTCTACTACTGAGATCCATCACCAGCCCCTTTCATGTTTTATTTTGAGACAGTTTCTCTAAATTACACAGGCTGGCTTGAGTTTGCAATCCTCATACTTCAGCCTCCAGAGTCACTGGAATGACAGGCGCCACCATCAGGCCTCAAAGGGTTTCTTTGAAGGCAGTTGAGATGATGGAGGTGGGTGTGGGTTAAGCTCCTACTGTGTGCCATGGGACTGCACAAAGTATGGTTTTTTAATGGTGGTATTTCCTGTACTGCCCCCCACCCCCACCCCAGAAGTCCTCACTGGAGACTAGTTCTGCCCAGCTTGGGTTTGGGAGAGGAAAGGACTATCAGATGATGAAATAAAAGTAGAGGTGAGAATAGCAATCTCTTCCTTCAGGTTTTGTGGGGGTTGGGGGGGGTACTGGAGATGAAATCCAGGGCCCCATGTATGCTAGGCAAGCACTCCACCACTAAGCTACATCTATCTCCTTCAATTTTTTAATAACTTTTAATTTCAGATCACAAAAGAAATATATTAACTATAGGAAATTGAGACTACAGAATAAAAAGGGAAAAAAAAACCCTCATTCTGGAATCTAGAAAACCATTTTTCCAGGCTCTTTCCCCCCATGTGTTTAAAAAGCAATTAAGATCATATGGCATGTGTTGCTTTATGGCCTGTGTAATAATCACTGGGGAACATTTCCGGTGTCAGGGTATGCCAATTCACATTGATCACAGGGTTCTGGCCAGCCCAGACAAAGCGGAAATGAGGCCTTTGCTCCCCCAGGGTGCCCTCTGTTGGGTATAGTGGGGGGCTGGCTCTAGGAGGGGCTCCAGCCTCAGCCCCTCCTCTGTTAGGACCTTGTCTCCCCCATGACTGGCTCTGGCTCTGGCTCCTAGGCCCACATCAGGTTCCCAGTTCACTCTGAGATCTATGGTCTGCAGACAGCTCTAAGCTGGGGCATCTCAACCACTGTTGAGATAGGAAGAAGAGATGGGACAGGTACCTTCATGTCTGTCTGCCCAGGTGGCCCTTCCCTACTCCTTTCCTCCTGTGGTATCGGAAAGACCAGGCTTTCCTGGACCACAAAGTTTGGTAGGAAACTCCCTGTGGAGCAAGTGATGGCCACCAGCCTTCGTAACTGAGAAGGAGCCCCCAGGACCTGGTTCCCAACCCCAGAAGTCCTGTTCCACAGATATCTCATGATTCCCTAGGAGGAGAAGCACCTGAAAAGTTATTTTAAGAAACCTTTAAGATTTCCATATAACATATAGGAAAGTATACATGCTCTAAGTGTACAGCTTGACAAATGGTCCCAAAGGGAGCTCCGCTGGGACTGTCATGAAATAGAACAATCACAGCAGCTAGCAGCTTTGAAGGAGACCTGCTGTGGCACATGGCTACATCCTAAACTAGTTTTCTTAGCTGAGGTTTTCAATGACTGAATTTTGTGGGGTAATCCTAATTGAATGAACAAGCCCCCATATTGCTTTTGTGATATTGTCTTAGCTATCCTGAGCGATGCTGTGCCCAGCACCTGTGGGCAGAAGTCTTGGTGTCTACCTCCGCTAGGTTTCAAACATCAAGGAGCCTGTGTCTGGTTCTAGCCCTCCTCATTTATGAGCCTTGTGACTTGTGCCTTTTTTCTTTCTGTGAAATGGAAATAATGATAAAGATTTAAATGGGGTGGCATGTAGGGTCTATCTATGTTAGAAACCAGTTTTAGAGGAGTATTAAAGACTCAGGAACTCAAAAGCAACTCAGCAAGGCACTTCTGCACAGAAGGGTATGTGCGCACGGTGAGGGCAGTTCATGCTTTTATCTTCGCTAATACATACATAGACCACTGTGTCATCCCCCATTGGCCAAGTTGAGACCTCACAATTTAACCTGGTTGGCTAGTTTCCCACTGGGCAAGTTTTTACTTTTTTTTTCCTTTGGAACAAAGGATAAATAGGAAACCTATACCTCTGAGAGGGAAGCATATAGACATGTGTACCAAAAAGTTACAAAAGCTACTATTAAAAATGGATATGGTCAATTTTTATATGACTTTATAACTTCTTTAGAAAAGATTGTTTTTCTTATATCTAGTATAGAGCCTGGCACATCTCAGCTCTCAATAAGCATCAGACACTGTTCATTCCATAGATGAATTTATGGGGAGTTGGATTTCTGGTAAGATAATTTGAATGTTTTTAAGACTTTGGCACAAAATGCCAGTTGCTCCCAGAAAGGTGATTCTCGTAACCTGCCTGGAATGCTCTCATCTTTATTAACTCTAGGTACTATTTCCTTCCTACCTTCCTACTTTCCTACCTTCCTTCTATACTGGGGCTTGAACACACAGGCATTGTAGCTGAGACTGGAGGATCCAGGTTCGAGGCCAGCCTCAGCTGCTTAGTGAGGCCCTCTGCAACTTAGTGAGACCCTGTTTCAAAAAATAAAGAATAAAAAAAATAGGGCTGGGGTTGTAGCTTGGAGGTAGAATGCTCCCAGGTTCCATCCCCAGTACCACAAAAAAAAAAAAAAAAAAAGTTAATCCAGTTGTGGTGGTACACATATATAATAACACTACTTGGGAGGCTGAGACAGGAGGATTGCAATTTCAAGGCCAACATGTGGTAACTTAGTGAGACCCTGTTTAAAAAAAAAAAAAAAAAGTCTGGAATAGTTCAAAGGTAAAACACCCTTGATTTCAATCCCCACTGCAAAAACAAAAAACAAAAAACCATGAGAACCTGGATAGGTTAAAAATAAATGAATACAGTTATCCCTTGGTATCCTTGAGGGAATTCTCCCCTTCATCCCGTACAGATACCAAACTCTGCACATACTCAAGTCTCTTCTATAAAATAGCATAATGTTTGCATCCTCCTCCTGTAATACCTGTATAATACCTATACAATGTAAATAGTCGTTATACTAGATTGGAGAGTAATGACAAGGACAAATGTCAGCACCTGTTCATTACAGACATAATTTTCAGTCTGCTGTTGATTGAATCCGTGGATGTGGAGCCCACAGATAGGCGGACCAGCTGTGCGTTTTCAGTTGCATTTTTCTGGTTGCCTGGGAGAGTGAACCTCTTGTGTTTGCTGACCTCCTAAATGTTTTTTATAGCTTCTACATTTGTGCCCTTAATTCTCTTCTCAAAACAAAAATGATCCTTCTGAGACATAAGTCAGACTTTCGCTCTTGAGCTTCAAGACCTACAGTGGTGCCCATTTCACTCCGAATAAGCCAGAGTCCTCTTAATGGCCTCCAGGGTCTTCACTTCCGGCCCTTGCTCTCGCTGTTCCAGCCACTGGCCTCCCCCATCCCTCCAGCCCACCATGGCTGCTTCCCGCCCTGCCTGGCCAGCATCCGAGCTTGTAGTCTTTGCTCACCTGCCCTACCCCTGACCTACCACACCCTACTTTTGATTATCCTACTTAACTTTTTTAAACCAATAGTGGGTCTCACCTATAGAATACCTCGTACTTTGTTTATGACAATAAACAAAGGTCCCGAGTTGAGTTCCCCTGGGAACTCCTCCAGACCCTTTAAGGACCCTTCACAGAATCATCCCTTCTCCTGAGACATCTATTATCTTATAGATTCTGTGAATCAGGGATCAGATGTGGCATAGCTGGGCCTCTGACTCAGAGTCTGCCACCAAACTACAACCAAGAAGGCAGCCAAGACTCAACTTCAGAAGGATTTGCTCCCAAGTTCATCCAC